>PVJA010049826.1:0-13563 GCA_004027025.1 Myocastor coypus
GTTAGACACTGTGCAGGCACAAGGCACTCAGTGGCCTTAAACTAGGGGTTTGGTAAAGTCAGAATGAAAATCCAGAGTCCTGCTCTTAACCACATTTCATGGATCATTAAAGACCCTTCCTTACTGCCTTATTGCCTGCCCATGATACCCAGAAAGTGTACGTTTCTTCAAGTACACTCTCACGTAGGGATAACAATGCCGGTGATGGCTTCACGCCTTTCTTCTCTGCCTGCAGTCACCTGATCAGGCTATCTGCCCGGCCATCTAGGTGGCAAGCCACTCTTTCTGCACAATGCACAGTGCTGTTGGTTGCTTGCCTCCTCGTTTCCTCGATTCAGCTGTGTGCTCCCAAAGGTGGCGCCGACTTATTCATCTCCGTATCTCCAGCAGATGAATAAATCAAGGAGAGGAGGGCGTACGTGGCATGAATGAATGAATGATAATGGCGATGGGAATCAAATGGTAGCCATGCAGTAGAGAGGGATGCGGTGCCTGTAACTATAGTAACAGCGATGTTGCTCTGTGATTGTGCTGGGAAGATGGTAACCATGGTAACACTGATGGGGAGGACTACTTGGACCATCTTGGCCCCACAGCTGCCCTAGCCCTGCCAAGCCTGCCCTGCTTAGTGCTTCCACAAGATGATGAGCAAAATGAACAGCTGTTGCTCAACTCCTGTTCCAAGGGCCCTGCCAAGCTGAGTCCACTATGGCCACACCCTCCTCTTAAGAGGCCTCCTGAGACTCAGGAGTGCGCCTGCTGGGGACTGTTGTGCATCCTGGTTGGACTGTGTAATGTGGCAGGGAAGAGGCTCTGGAACGAGTGAAGAGGTGAGGTGTGACTTGATTAAAGTTTTCCCTCCTGGGAGTGCCAGGAGGTCTACTGCCAATTTTAAACAGAAAAAGACAGTTCCATATGTGCACAGGGGGCACGGGCAGATGTGTCCAGGGTTCAGCGTGTGCGTTTGTGTAAAAGGGGGGGGGCGTTAAGGATCCTCGCGTGTGGCCACAGTATAGTGTTTCTGGGAGGGGAGCCGCGGTGTGTGTGCGCACGCGCGGCAAGTGTGTCGCCGGGGCGCAGGGTTCGGGGTGGGGCGGTGGGGCGGGGGAGCTCCGCCCCATCCATCACCCGGAGCGAGCGCGGCGAGCCTGGCGGATATCACGGTGTCAGAGCGGCTCGGCTCGCAGATCTTATCCTCTTCATTTCCGCCCTAGCCGAGCCCGCCCGCGCGTGCTCCCTGAAGGCTCCATCCATCACCAGGGGACAGACGGGGCTGCGCGGGCGGCAGGAGGGGGCTGGGGACTCGCGACGGCGCGGGGAGGGGTGGCGAGCAGGAGCCGCAGCGCACACCCGAGAGCGGCGTGGGCCCAGGGCGGGGACATTGCCTGTGTCTGCCCGCGGCGAGTTTGTGGGGGACCGGTCCCGGCGGTCGTGGTCACGCCGAGGCCGCGAGTCCTGCCCGGCCCTGGGGAGGGGTGCCGAGGGAAGGGCCGCACCTGGACCCACAGGGGCGCCCCGGGGGCGGGGGCGGGCGCCCCGACGAGGCCTTATTTCATTTCCCCGCGCTCTGCGGTTTCTGCGAAGTGTCTCTCTCACCTCTTTAAATTTTACGGCGCTTGGCCCGTGGCCGTCGGGCCCCGCCCCGGGGAGGAAGCTTGTTCAGGGTCTGGGAGCCTCCCAGGCCCAGGGGTGGCCTCGTCAAGCAGGGCGCGGGTCAGGCTGGGGGCGCCCCCCACTGGGTCCCTGACCTTAGTTGGAGGGGTTGGGACTGTCTGAGCCACACTGCCAGCGCTCTTAGTGGTGCTGGTGTTGATGGTGGTGGTGATGAGGTGCTTCGGAAGAGGGAGTAAGAGGAACCGAAATGCAATCCGCCTTGAAATGCAGCCAATAGGCACCCCGGTCTGCCCCTGCCGACCCGGTGGAATCCCTGAGTTCTGGGTCCACCCGGGGAACATCTCTCGTCCCTGATTCCCAGGCTGGCACTTACCTGGAGACTATGCACAGGGCTGAGGATGAAGGGATGAGGAAGAGGAAACTTTCCGCCTGTTCCCCAGGAGCTGTGGGCAACTCCTTGCCTGAAGGGGTCTGGAGACCAGGGTTAGAGGAAGGGATGGGTGGATAGTTGGACGGATGCCTGGACGGATGGCTCTGGGCCGCTGGACCCTGGCGGGGTCTCCTCATTTCTTCTCCAGCATTGGCCAAAGAGGGGGCCATGAACAGGAGAGGAGTGTGCGCAGCAAAGAGGCTGGAGGAAGGGGGTGTGAGCAAAGGTAGGCGTGTCTGAGTGTGAGTACAGTAGAGAGATACTGAAGCCATGAGGGTAGAGTCGGGATTTGAACAGTAACTGCCGGCACTACTCTTGGGTTTACAGGCACAACTTGCTTCCTCTATGGTTTCCTTCCTATTAATACTGCCTCGGGGCGCATGGCTAAGTAACCACAGACTTAACGCTGTGACTTGCACAGAATCAGAACATGGAAACAGAGGCACAGACAACGGATGATGAGGGCCAGTGGTCCAGCAGCCGGAGACACCAGCCACCCAGGATGTGCTGACAGGCTGTGGGCTACTGGGGGTGGAGCTGTTCAGGGTAGGGGGCAAAGCTGCCTTCTTGGTGGTTGGTGCCTGGTGGCAACCTTAGACCTGAAGAAAGCTCTGGGATATTCTCTAAAGAGGAAACCTAGATGTCACACTCACTGCAGAGCACATAACCCTCGGCATTGTAGGAGGAAAATGGCAAAGGCCTGTAATGGATGCCTGCCTTCTTCCCAGCTCTCCTGCTTTCCACCAGCACCTTCTCACCGACCTGTCCACCTGCCCTTCTAAACACCCAGCAAATCCCTGCCGTCACAGCCGCCCTCCTCCTGGCTCCCTCGGGCTTTCCTCTCTTCTGTACTGGGCCCCTTGCTGGGGTCTCAAACTCTTGTCCATCTTGCATGCCTGGATGACAATAGGTCCTTGTTGTGCTCTTGCAAGGGTTCCCCACTACTCCAGCAGTGAAGCCCGATCATAAACCCTCCAGGACCTCAGAGTTCTGACCAAGCTGCCCGCTGTGGCTGCCTTTCCTGTTCACCTTGTTTTGCTAAAGAGAATGCTCGGGGCCAGGCCTCTGTGCCTACTCCATTGCAGTTCTCTGTAAGGATAATGCTCTTCCCTCTCTTCCACCGACTACATTCTTGTCACCTCTGTAAGCCTAGCCACACGTTTTGTCTTTGGCCTGGGCAGTGTGGCCAGAAACACTCCCTTTACTGTGCTTTCATGGGCTCTGTGCAACTTGGGCCCTGGTGATAGCTGGCAGTGAGGATCTGTCTGGCTCTGCTTGCTGAGGGGGGCTCCTCATCTGTCAGGCACCAGGAACTGTTGTTGAATGAAACCAAAGCTGGCGTGAGGCAGGACCTAGCCTCAGGCAGAGGGTAGTGTGTTTTGGACTTGCCTGGCAGTGGCAGCCTGAGGCTCTTACAGTTGGGGCAGGAGAGAGAGGAGGCAATTAGGGGCATTGTACATTAGCTTGAACATTATCTCTCTGTACACATACACACACACACACACACACAATTCTTCCTTCCAGTTCCTCTCACTTTGTCCCCAAGGCTGCCTAAGGCCCACCTGTTAGGGACTCAAGATTGAGGAATGCATCACTAGCTGCTTGTGGCTTTTGCAACGCCTTGCAGAGGGGTGGTGCCTGGTTGTCATGGAAACCTGGAGTGGAAGAGCCGGCTGGCTTCTCCCCAGGGTGGGAGGGGCCACCTGAAGGCCTTGTGCAGTCTCTGTTGGCCTGGCAGCTGGTGCTGAATGGATAGATGGCTCTGGGCCTCTGGGCCTGGGCTGGGTCTCCTCATTCCTTCCACCTCAGTGGCTTACAGGCTCATCCCAGAACATTGGCCAAGGCTGGAAACCTCAAAACACATTTCTTCTTTAGGGGTAGCAAATCTCTGGTTAAATATTCAGGCTGTGGAGTCAGAGCACTTGGGTTCTGGTCTTGACTCTGCCACGGGTGAGCTGTGTAATCTCAAGACAGACAATTTTTTGAACATCGGTTCCCTCAGTTATAAAATGGGGCTAACAAAATGGCCATGGGCTTTCCGTTTTGGGCCAAATGATGGAAAGTGTTCTCCCAGTAAAACGCAGCTAGGTGCTGCATGAAGCCAAGAACAGCACAGCAAACCAGTATTTTAACTCATTACTGGACTTGCTAGAAAGCGAGGGAGAGCTCTGAGGACTGCCAAGAAATGCATGGCGAGACAAAGAGGAACTGCAGCGAAGGCCTGCAGTGACTGCTGCACAAGGCAGGCTCAGTGCTACTGTAAGCACAGTGCTGAGCAAACTGAGTGCAGCCCAGAGAGGTAGGTGGAGAGTGACTGAAGGCGTGAGGTTACTAGCAGTCCTTGGCTGTGGGCAGGGGCTGGGGCAAGTGCACTCAGGCTTGACCTTTGGGATTCCTACAGATTAACTGCAACAAAGTACAAGCTCAGAATCTGTGGTCCTCATACCACAAGGAAATAAGTTGCAATGAGGGAGCATCGGCAGTAAGAACATGCTTAACAAGGACTGGCCAGATAGCTCAGTGGACTAAAGCGCTGCCTAGGCAGAGTAATTCTAGCCCTTGGGAGGCTAAAACACAGGAGAATCACTAGAGTCCGATCTATGTAGCGAGACCCTGTAGACCCTGCACTTACTAATTGCATAAAAAATATACTTAATATATTTTGACACCCTTTTAATATTTCAGCAGTTGGAATTAGAAATGTAGAATATAAAATACTCATGTAGAAAATGTTTGAAGAAATGAAAGATGGATTCCTGTGCATACACAAATGAATGTAGAATTAAGAACATTCACAAATGACTGGGGAGATCTGAAAGTAAAGCGAACAGGACTTATGCAAATGAGCATTCCAAGTGATGGATGTAAGGATCTCGACAGATAGATTAGAGAGCAGATTGGCTGCAGCCGAAGAGATGTTCATGACCTAGAAAGGAGGTCTGCAGAAATCAGCAGCGTGCGAAACGCAGAGAAAAGGAAATGTAATTTGTGAATAGAGATTAAGAAAATAGAGGCAACGGGAGGGTCTCATGTGCAGCTGGGATCCACAGGAAAGGACAGAGAGAGCAAAGATGTGCTGATATTCGCAGTGATCACAACTGAGAGCTTTTCATATTGACTATGAAAGAAACAAGTTGGTGATATCTAGATGAACAGCAGATTTATTGATAGTCACAGTGGAAATCTACAGAATTGGGCATGCATGTAAAGACATTTTATTTTATTTTATTTATTTTTTGTGGAACTGGAAATTGAACTCAGCTCCTTGTGCTTAGCAGGCAGGAACTTATTCTACTGAGCTATCTCCCCAGCCCAGACACTTAAATTAGTAAAATAATAGTTCAAAGTACTATTTAGTTAGGCGAAATGGTTTGTCAATATCAAAAAAGATGAAATAATTTTGAACCTAGACTTGCATATTCAGCACAACTATCCTTTAAGAATGACAGAAAAGTAGTTATATTCACAGGGACCCAAAGTGAATTTCTCACTATTAAAACTTTCAGAAAAGAGTGCAGGGGGTGGGCCCGGCGGGATGGCTCAGTGGTCTAAAGCGCCTGCTTGGGGAAGCTTGGGTGGCTTCAGGGACCGTGGTTTGATCCCGGGCACCACATGCTGTGCCAGGCCTGCCCTCGGGGTGGGTTGAGCCAGCCATAAAAATGAGTGAATAAACAAACAAAGGTTCTGAAACAAGAAAAAAATAAATAATAAATAAAATAAAAAATTCTTAAAAAAAAAAAAAGTGCAGGGGGATAGCTCAGTAGAATAAGCACCTGCCTGGCAAGCATAGGGTCCTGAGTTCAATCCCTGGTACCCTAAAGGGAAAAAGAAAAAGAAATAATCCTCCAAGTTAAGTTTGATGTGTAAGAAGCAATGGTGATTACAAGTGGTAAATCTAAAGGAAAAAAAAAAAAAACTAGTATAAAATCAACAGTGATAATAATACCTACTGTATAGGCCAAAGGGCAAAATTTGAGTCAATATGGCTCAAGGTCATTGCATTTTTCAGAAAGAGACTCTCTCTGTTGCCATGGCTGCTGTTCTGCCACCAGGAACTGCTGCCCTCTGCCCTGTGCCACCCTACCTTGGAGCCAGCCAAGTATGGACTAAAACCTCCAGTAACTGTGAGCTAAATAAACCTTTCCTTCCGTCATTTTGGGTGCCAGGTATTTTTCTCAGCAACAAGAGAAAAGTAACTGAGACAACCAGTAAAAAAGACAAGTAGATCAAGAAGAAAGCCCAGTGCCAGGTAGCAAAGAGGAATTCTAAACGCTAATCTACACAAAATGTAAGTGTGTTAAAACTCTCCTTAAATCAGAGATTCAGGACTGTACAGAGCTCAACCAAGGAATGTGTTGAGGTTTTTTATTTGATTTTAACACCACGAAGCAAAAACAAAAAACCCTAAAGGTGATAAGATAAGCTATTTTAAAATCCAGCTGCATGTCTACAAGAGCATCTCTTCAAATATAAGGACAAGAAAGGTCGAAAATAAACGTGCTCAAAAGGTTATATCAGGGGCAGGGAGATAGCTCAGTAGAATAAGTGCTTGCCTGGCAAATGCAAGGTCCTGATTCTGAAAAAAGAGAAGCGGGGAGGTTGCGTCAGGAAAACACTAATCAAATTAAAATTGGAGTAGCTTTATTAGTATCAAAAAATAATCACTAGGTTAAACATTACTGTAAGAGGTAAAGTTCCTGATAATAGCAAAAGTTTATTTTAGTGTACCTGGATGACATAAGAGTTCAAGTAATAAAATAATATCCAAATGTCCGAAGCAAAAATGGCTAAAACTAGAGAGAAAACTCCATAAATCCATGATCACGTGGAAGACTTGATATATATCTTGTAGTTATTGGTATTTCAAGCAAAGGAGAAGTTAAGAAAGATATAGAATGTTTAATCCATGTAACCAAAGGAGCAAATGAGTATGGTAAAACCCCTAAGTCCAACAATTAGAGAATATGAGTGTTTTCAATCAGATGCAAAGAATCTGTAAAAAGCAAATATACTAAAAAATAATGCAATATTGTTCCTACCTACTAGGACAGAGTATATGATCAACAGAGTTTAACAACTGGGCTCAGGTAGACCATGTTTTTGTGACCAATGTAACTGTGGTTAAAAGTAAAGAAGACAATGGGGGGGCCTGGCAGGATGGCTCAGTGGTCTAAAGCACCTGCTTGGGGAAGCTTGGACAGCTTCACGGACCGCGGTTCGATCCCCGGCACCACATGCTGCGCCAGCCCAGCCCTCAGAGCAGGCTGAGCTGGCCATAAAAATAAATAAATAAACAAACAAAAGTTCTGAAACAAGAAAATAAAATAAAATAAAAAATTCTTAAAAAAAAAAGACAATGGGCAAAAAATTCCATATGTTTAAAAATGCTAAGAAACGGGGCTGGGGAGATAGCTCCGAGGCACAAGTGCCTGCTGGGCAAGTGCAAGGTTGTGAGTTCGAACCCTGGTCCCCCCCCAAAAAAGAAAATGCTAAGAAACGTATGAAAGTGTTACATACCAAAACTTGTGTTGTTAAACACACGTAGTAGTCTGAAGGGAGTTTAGAGCTTTAAATGCAAACATGTATTTTTTTAGAAAGGGGTAATAATTAAGGAGCTATCCATACAACCTAAGAGCTTAGGGCAAGAGCTAATAAAATAAAATTTTTAAAAAGAAAAAATAAAGGAATCCCAATAGCAATAGAAAGTAAGGGGCCTGGCAGGATGGCTCAGTGCTCTAAAGCTTTCCTGCTTAGGAAAGCCTAGGTGGCTGCAGGGACCGTGGTTTGATCCCCGGCACCACATGCTGCGCCAGCCCAGCCCTCAGGGTAGGCCGAGCTGGCCACAAAAATAAATAAACAAACAAAAGTTCTGAAACAAGGAAAATAAATAAGAAAGTAAATAAAGTAGAAGAAAAGAGTCCTTAATTAAGCAGAAAAATGAAAATACAATAAAAGGATTTCGTACTACAAAAGCTTGGTTCTTTGAAAGAATAACAATAGATAAATATGTGGCAAAAATGTATGAAGAATAAAAAGTTATAAGGTGCAGGTAAATAATAGTAAGAATGGGAAAAAGAAATATTGTTAAAGAGCAGAGAAAACAAGACTATGCTATACAATTTTCTAATAGGAATATCTTTTTTTTTTTTTTTTTTTTTGGTAATGGGATTACCTTTAGAAACAGGAATATCTTTTAAAAAGCAGGAAAATGATGGGCTGACAAGATAGCTCAGCAGTCTAAAGCCCTTGCTTAGGCAAGCACAGGGACTGTGGTTCGATCCCTAGTACTACATGCTGCACCACCCCCCACCCCCAGGGAGGACTGAGCCAGTCACAGATATAGATAGATAGATAGATAGATAGATAGATAGATAGATGATAGATTTTTAAAAAGCAGAAAATGAATAAATTTCTTGATACATATAACTTCTTAAATTAGAAAGCCCCAAAAGAAAGAATAAAACAAAAACAAAAATATTGATTCAGGGGCCGGGTGGGATGGCTCAGTGGCCTAAAGCCCCTGCTTGGGAAAGCTTGGGTGGCTTCAGGGACCGAGGTTCGATCCCCGGCACCACATGCTGCGCCAGCCCTGCCCTCGGGGTGGGCTGAGCCGGCCGTGAAAATGAGTGAATAAACAAACAAAGGTTCTGAAACAAGAAAAAAAAATTTATATATAAAAAAATATTGATTCAAGAAGAAATAAAAATCCTGAGCAGTCCCATAAGTGCTAAGAATAACTGAAGTGGTTTCTCGGGTTTTCCACATGGAAAGCAAGTCCAGATGATTGGAAACGGTCAGAGGACAGAGATGAAAATCTTAGGCCAAGTCTTCCAGAGAAGAGGAAAGAGAGAACACTGCTCCGCTTGCCATGTGAAACTGTCTAACTTCATTACCCCTGGCCAGGTGGACAGAGTGGCATGTGCTCATAATCTCACCACTCTGGAAACTGAAGCAGGAGGATCACAAGTTCAAATCCAGCCTGGGAAACTTAGCAGGTCAACCAGGGTTTCAGATATAGTTCAGTGTGAAAGCACTAGGTTCAATCCCCAGTACTATACATAAAGAGACCAACCTGGATGTTTAATGTTGATTCACAGGCCGGGGAGATAGTTCAGGGGCACAAGTGCCTGCCTGGCAAGTGCAAAGTTGTGAGTTCCAACCTGGTCCCTAAATAAATAAACAAATAAATAAATAGTAAAAAAACATTCTCCTTAACAGAACCAGGCAAGAATCTCAATGAGTACCTTTGCTATCAGCATTTTATTGAAAGGTCTACTCAAGATGTTCAAGACAAAAGAAAGAAAAGGTACAATGATTAGGGAAAAGAGAAACTGTTAATACCCCCAGATAGCAGGATTACCAACATATAAAAGTCCAAAAGGATGTAATCTGCAAATCTTTCATGTAATCGCAGTGCCAGGGAGGCTGGAACAGGAGGATCACCCTGAGTCTGAGCTGCGTAGTGAGACCCTATACCAAATATATTATTTTTTAAAAAGTAAAAAGAATGTAATCAGGCTGGGGAGAGAGCTCTGGGCACAAGTGCCTGCCTGACAAGTGCAAGGCTATGAGTTTGAACCCCAGTCCCAGAAAAAAAAAAAAAAAAAAAAAAAAAAAAGATAATGTAATATGTAATTTACAAATCTAGAGGATTAGAATTTAAAAACACTCTTTGTCAAAGTGGTAGGAGAGAAACTTGATATTCAAAATCTGTTGGGGATTTCTGTTCAGAACATAGGGCACCTGTGGCTTAGCTCAGTTGTTTAAGTGCCTGCTTGGGCAAATGCAGTGTGTCAGAGAGGACCGGGATCGATCCCCAGCACCACAAGCTCTATTCAGCCTGCTGTTAAGGCAGTCTGAGACAACCCCCAAAAAGTCCTCCGGAATATGTTACAACTCCTAGAAGTAAGTGAGAAAAAGACAAACAACCCAAAAGAAAACTGAGCAAAAGATACCAATAGGTATTTCACAGAAAACACAGGTGAAGAATACACACATGGAAAAACTATTCAAACTCAAAAAGATGATTCAGAGAATGTTCAAATGTAAATGTACCAAGTTGGGCAATAGTTTAGGCATAGTGGTGCATGCCTATAGTGTCAGCTCTTGGGAGGCTGAGGCAGGAGGATCACTGTGCGTTTGAGGCCAGCCTGGGCTGCATAGAGTTCAAGTCCAGCCTGAATGACACACCAAAGCTCTCTCTCAACAATAACAAAAGAATGGGCAAGACCAACCAGATAGCTCAGCAAATTAAAGCGCCCGGAGTGCTGTGCAGGTCCAGCCCCTGCCCCTGGGGCATGCAGAGACTGCTATTGAGATTGAGTGTGATGGTACACGCCTGTAATCCCAGCGGTTGGAAGGCTGAAAACAGGAGAATCACTGTGAGTCCGATGTGTATAGTGAGACCTTGTAGACCCTGAATTAAATACATTTAAAAAAAAAAAATGGCCGACGATGGAAATGGTGGAATTGTTCACCAGTGGCTATCCTAAATGCCCATCTGCAAACGCCACTTTGGAGCACACTGATATTTGCCTCCTAAAGTTGCGTCTGTGCGTCTGTGCACTTGTGTCACATTCATGGGGCCAGATAGAGGAACTCTTGCCATTATGCTGCCAATTGCTGGGAAGAACCTGAAGAAAACCTTACATCTGCAATAAGAAAAGGAACAAATGAGGTGGCGCATTGCTCCATAAGGACTACGCACAACACAGGGGATGAACGTCGGAAACACGTTTTCTGCTGCAGCTTTATTTATTTATTTTTATGTATTTGATACAGGGTCTCACTACGGAGCGTGGACGTAGCGATCCTTGGAAACACGTTTTCTCAAAAGGAAGCATCAGGTACGACGCCACGTGCATGAGACTCAAATATGAGCAAAACTGAATAGGTGTATAATTGTAGGGGACTAGGAACTCATTTTTTTTAAAAAAACGATGACAGAAACACAGCGCAAGACAGTGGATATTTTCTGGGATGAGGTGGGAAAATGCAACAGAGGAGAACACAGAGTTTCAGGGGTTTGGGGAATATTCTTGTTTAAGAGTCCTTTTGTCAGGGACTGGGAAGATATCTCAGTGGGATAATGTACTTGCCTAGCAAGCACAAGGTCCTGAGTTCAATCCCTGGTACAAAAAAAAGAGAGCTTTGTATAAGAGTCCTTTTGTCATGTTTCATAACTTTTATCAACTTTGTATTGTTTCTGTGTATATACTAAAATAATGAAAATTAAAGCAAATCTCAGTTGTGAGCCTCCATTTTATTTTTATTTTTTATTAAATTCTTTTTTAATGTATTTGGTACAGGGCTTCGCTATGCAACTTGGACTTGTAGTGATCCCTGCCTCAGCCTCCCCAGCGCTGGCATTACAGGCATGTGCCACCACACCTGGCCTTGGTGGCCTGCTTGGCACACATGGGGGCGGAGCCAGCATAGCATGCAGAACTAGGGATTGAACCCAGGTCCTTGGGCTTCTCAGGCAAGCACTTAGACTACTGAATTATCTCCACAGATTTTTTCTCCTTAAATCACTAAGCTGCCCTGACTGGACTTAAGTTTGTAATACTTTTGCTACAGCTGTCCAAGCACTGGGATTATAGGGGTCCCTCAGTCTTTCTTTTCAGAAATAACCAACAAAGAACCAAGAAATACTGTAAAATAACTTGTGGAATAAAGACAAGCATACAATAGGTTAAGGTAAACAACAACAAAATTGTAAGAGTACCAGCATTCTGAGGTGCAGGGGCCAGGGGTTCAATCCCCCAGCCTGCTTGCCAACCCTGCCCCTGGGAAAGGCTGAGCAATTGAGACTGGGTGTGGTGGTGCACTCCTGTAATTCCAGCACTTGGGAGGTTGAAAACAGGAGGATCACTATGAGTTCTACGTAGTGAGATCCTGTAAACCCTATACTTTAAAAAAAAAAAAAAAAAAAAAAAGGCTGAGGGTGACATTTATGACATTTATTGGTGGTCCCTGGGTTCAATTCCTAATAATAAAGAAAAGAAAATCTCAATAGTGTGTCTATCAGTCCAGCTGGACGGGCTGACTCCTTCTGGAGAAGGTGTTTCCACTCCCAGGGACCCTAGTTTTGAGGCGTCACTTCCAGGACCGGTAGTGGCATGTGCCCATAATCTCACCTTCTCCAGTAGGGGGCAGGGCTGGGCCGGCCTGGGCGGGGAGGGCAGTTCTCTAGGCTGCCCTCTCCCTGCCTCTCTTCAAGTCTGAACCAACCCATGGCCAGCTGTAGGTGGCCAGGGAGCAGCCTAAGACAGGCGACACCTGCAGCCTTGTGCGGAGCTCTCTCTCAGCTCCCCTGGGAAGGGATCTCCTCACCTGTCCCTGGGGCCACTCTGAGGTGCTCCTTGCCGTGGAGCCTGGGGCTGGAGCCTGCCCCGCCCCTCGGGACGGCAGAGTAGAAGAAACCTGGGGGCTGTTCCTGTCTTGCCTTCTGGAAAGACACACTGGTAACTTTGCCCCCGGGACACTTGACGAAACCCCTTCACCCCCACGGCGTCAGTCCCTCCAGCTCTAGCCTAGGGATAACGATTGTGAGAATTAGCTGAGATAGCGCCAGGAAGCACCAGCCACTGTGAGCACTCCACACTCCACGCGGAGCAGCGATTACCGGGGCTGCCCGGCGTTGGCAGAGCATTTATTGTTAGCAAAGGAACCAATGTATTCGCTGGGTATGGTGGCGCATGCCTTTAATCCCAGCACCCTGGAAGGCTGAAGCTTAAAGATTGCAAGTTCGAACCCAGCTGGGGCTATGTAGTAACTCCGTGAGACTGTCCCAAAACTAAAAATGAAACCAACGCCAGGCGGTACTTGGCCTTGTAGGCTGGCAGCTCTGCCTCATTTTCATAGAGTGCAATTCCAGTTCTCTGCCCGTGTCGCAGTTGCTCTGCTTGTGGGGCCTAATTGTTAGTAACTCAACACCAGTAATTCGTCCTTCACCTGAACGCTGTTGCATATGAAGGACCCCACTGCCTGTGCCTGTGGTTCAGCCCGCCAGTTCCTTCATATACGTGGGGACACAAGGGACCCGCTCTCCAGCAAGTGCTTGCGGCCAGCGGAGCAGAGACAGCAGCGACCGGCTCGCCGTGGTGTGTGCTGTCCGTTACCTAGTTCACAGCAATAATCACCATTTTCACTTGTTCGCAGGAAACCTCCAACAGTTACCTTGTTGGGTGCCTCCTGCGGAGAAAAGGCCTTCCAAACCAGCTCCGCATATGTGCTCACGTGTATTAGGGAGCTTTGAGTGGCTGGAGCAAAACGTCAGACGCGCACCATTTAGGGAAGGAGAGGTTTACTTTCACTCATGGTTTCAGGAGTTGAGTCCAAGGTCATCAGGCTTCAAGGCAGGAATATCCAGGGGGAGTTTAGGTGCTCACCTGACGGCATCCAAGAGGCCGAGTAGGAGTGGAGACCCGAGAGAGGCGGAAGGACGGACCCGGGGCAGGACACCTCCCGCGAGCCGCCATGATGCCAGTGAGCTGCTCTCTCCAAAGGGGCACCTG
>PVJA010049827.1:0-13552 GCA_004027025.1 Myocastor coypus
AGATTGGTGAGATGAGCTTTAGGAGGCTTAGATCAATAGCCTCCAACATTACAAGCTTCACTGGTGGCCCACTGCAATTGCAGAACATTGGACTGTGTATGCATCTGCTTCCTTTTAGTACAAAGAGAAGAATTTTCTTTTCCTTTTTTTTTTTTTTTTTCTTCTTAGCAAGATCAATAGGGAGGTGGGTCATGCCCACACACTGTGCTCTGTAGAACTATTGTGAGGACAATATGCAATGTGTCAACTTTTAAAAAAAGAAAGGGGAAAAGAAAAAAATAAGTAATGTTGATTGAATGTGTTAATGTTTAATTGTTTGATCAATCTTATATACCTATATCTATTAATCTAAACTGATCTGATGATGAAAATATGTAATATAACCATTGTTAAATTCATACAATAAAAATATTAATTCATAAAAAAAAAAATCAAGAAGAACCTAAGAAGGAAGAGGAATGATTCAGTTCCCAATAAAAACTCTGTTAGTTGTCCAGACATTAAAATGTAAATTATGGTACCTTGTAAGCCAGAAGGTTTATGTGAGAATGAAAAGTCTCATTGGATACAACACCTTATCCTCAGTGATAGCACTTATTCAAATAAATCATTTTCTATTTCACCTTAAAAAAAAAAAAAGACAAAAAAAAAAAAAGAAAGAAAAGGAGGAGCAGAAAGAAGAAAAAGAGAAAAGGAGGCAGCAGGAAGAAAAAGAAGAGGAAGAGGAAGCAGAGGATGATGCAAACGATGAAGAAGAGGAACAGGAAGAAGAGGAGGGGGAGGAGGAGGAAGAGAAAGAAGCAGCAGCAGGAGCGGCAGCAATATTGTCAGGTGTGGCAGTGGATGTTTATAATCCCAGCACTTAGGAAGCTGAGGCAACAGGCAATAGGACTGCAACGAATTTAAAACCAGCCTGGACTACATAGTGAGACCCTGTCTCAAAACACACACAAAAAACCAAACCAACCAACCAACCAAACAAACAAACAAAAAAAGGCCCAAAAGCAGGAGTGCTGGATATAGTCAACTCTCATTATTCAAGGATTCTGTATTTGTAGATTTGTCTTCTCATTAAAAATTTATTTTTGACTCAAGAAGCAATGCAGTCTTTCTGGAGTTTTATGGTCATGACAAAGTACAGAAGTTGCTCAATGTACATTATGGACTAGAATAAGGTAGCATTTAACATCCTTGTTATCATTGTCATACTGCATACCAGTATACTTTGACAGTCTATTTAATATCACTTTTTCACATTTTTAAGGGTATTTTTGTGATGTTACTATTTTAAATGACTCCAAGGTATCGTCCTGTGCTCCTTAGCACAAGAAAACTATAACATGCTTTACACAGAAAAAAAGTATTTTTGTTCAGACATGAGTTACAGTGCCATGAATTGTTAATGAACCAATAATACATATTTTTTAAAAGTGTCTTTAGACAAAAATATACATAAAACAAAGTGTTCTACTGATCCTTTGACAAAAAATGTAGCTAAAAGAACAGGAAGAACGTAATTATTTCTCTAAAAGGAATGGTTCTGTATTCAGTAATTTAGCAACTCTAAAACACAATACTGCAAATAATGAAAACCCACTGTGCATACACATTAAATGTTCATAGATGAAGCATAAATGATGATAATGTTGTAGCACTGGGGAATCAAACCTAGGACTTGATGCATGTTAAGTAAGCCCTCTACCACTGAGCTGCATCCCCAGCTCCAGAATTTTAAATGAACTTCTGAAATGATTCAGGACCCAGTAGGTGTTGTAGCACATGCTTATAATCCCTGCACTCAGGAGGCTGAGGCATGAGACTGAGGCCTTCCTGGGCTACACAGTGAGTTCAAGGCCAGCCTAAACTGTATAAGAAATCCCTATCTCAAAATAACATCACCAAAACAATGACTCAGGACCCAAATATCCTCACCTCCTCTTCCTCCAGCCGCCAGAGTGCATCACTGATATATTTCACATGCTGAGTCGTTAAAGTCACCAATGCTGTGTAACGAGTCCTCAAATCCATAAACTGTAGTTCAAAATAACAAATTATTAGCCAGTAATCTTCAATAATTAATTTCTAAAATGTCACTTGCTCCACAGGAAAGTGAGCTCTAAATCAAAGTACAAGGCTTACACAAATGAGTGTCTCTTAAAGTAAGACAGTGGCATATTCCCTTCCCCACCCTTTCACCTCCTGTGTAATGGCATCGGAAGAGGAGAGCATACGACGGCGTTTGCCAGGGGACTTCTGCTGTGATTCCACAAAGGCTTTGTATGTCATCAGCTGCAATTCATAGTCCTAAGAGAAAAAGAAATTCCACTACATTTAGTTAAGGAGGATGCACTTTACATGTATCATGCAACAGGACCATAGCATTTACTGCTTTGGTAATCATTTAGGCTAGAGATTAAAAACTTCCTAAAAAGGGGCCAGATAGAAAATACTGGACCAAGGGCCAGTGAGATGGCTCAGTGGTCTAAAAAAAAAGTGTCTGCTTAGGCAAGCTTAGGCAACTGCAGGAACTGCAGTTCAATCTGCTGCATGACATGCTGCACCAGGCCCACTCCGAGGGCAGACTGAGCTGGCCATAAAAAAAAATAATAAAATGGATAATTTAAAAAAAACCCAAAATACTGGATCATGCTGTATCATAACTATAATTTTAAGTAAATGCAGCTATAAACGATGAGCAAATGAATGTGGCTATATTACATTAAAACTCTACTTAAGGACACTAAAAAACTGAAATTCATATAATGTTAATGTGTCATGATACAATTATCTTCCTTTTGATTTTTTTTTTCCCCCAATCATTTCTCATAGCCAGTATGCAGGCCAGAGTTAGCCTCTGGGCTTTGCTGACTTCTGACATTACAATTTATGGTTCACTTTCACCTCATTTGTGGGGAAATTGAAATTCCAAGAGAAATTAAATTTCTCTAATTAACTTCATAGGTGAGTAGCAGATTAACTTGGATTCTCTGTAATCCTGCAACAGATGTTTTTCTCATCTCCCATGCTATTTTGCTACTTTCTCCACAGCCCTAAGAGTGCTGCTTCAGTCCAGGGCTCTTCCTATCACATGAAAGTGGCAAGTGCTTTTTATTTATTCTCATGTTTCTAATTTCATCTCCAGTTTACTTCTTATCCTGTTGCCATAAGACCTTTCCCAAACACAAAGACAACACTGTTCCTCAGATTAAATAGTTTTTAGGAATCTATAGCAGGGATTCCCAAACATCTTCATGCACACAAATCATCTGGAGACCTTATTAAAATGTAGCATCTGATTCATCAGGTCTGAGTCTGCATTTCTGACAATCTCCCAGGTGATGCATAGGGAGTAAGAAAAAAAAGATAAAACCAAAATAACTGAGTAAGGCCATTCATAAGTAACCTCCAACTTTGCTGATCATTTTCCATGGTCACTGCTTTTCACGTACCATGTTTCTTCTTCTATTACTGTTATTGTTATTGTCTTTTTTTTTTTTTTTTTTTTATTGTTATTGTCTTGGGTGTCCATGTGCATGTATGTGTGTATGTATTGTTGAGGAGCATGCCCAGGCCATTGTGACTGATAGGCAAAGCTATATCCCAGGCTACACGTATCATGTATTGTATAGATATACCAAAATTATTGCTATTTCCTTACATAGTCATATGTTTGTATTCCTCTTGTACCTTTGACTACAGAGTTCTTTTGCCTAAAATATCCTGCTGCATTTATCTACTTGGAAAGTTCTACATAGGGGAAAAAAAATAAAAACATAGAATTTCTAAAAGAAACACAAAAAACATAGCAGTTGTAATAAAACAATAATAACAGATATAGTCAAATTTTAGAGATACTGAAATGTGGTTAAAATGTAGATCTTATAAATATGAAATATGGTAAAATGGGTCACAAAATGGTCTGATAATTTCATATCATATTCGTAATAAAACTTTTAAATGAGATAATGTATACAAAGGACAGTACCTCAAACTGAAAATACACTCAGCATATAGACACAGCAGTATCAGAGACGGAAAAAAACTTGACTGTATCTTACAATCAATGGCATTTCATATAATTGGCAATTTCTCTTTATTTTGGTGTGTAAAACATGATATAACTTATAACTAACAGTATCTCTGTGACAGAAGATATGTTCAAAAAAATAAGTCCAGCTCCCATGTGGGAAAACAGCCTGAAAGGGCAGGAACAGAAACAAGATACTGGATTAGCAGTACTATAGTAGTCAAAAGGAAGACTCTCACTTAGATGAGACTCTCACTTAGGGAGAGAGGAACTATAACCAGATATAGTTAGATTCAGACACAACAGGAGACTAAGTGCACAGAGACAACTTATGGATTATACATAAAGTTTAAACCAAAAAAGAAGAGTTAAAAATGACTGTTGGGCTGGGCGTGGTGGCTCACGCCTGTAATCCTAGCACTTGGGAGGCGGAGACAGGAGGATTGATATGAGTTCGAGACCAGCCTGGGCTACCAAAGTACACTCAATACCAGCCTGAACTACACATCGAGACCCTGTCTCAAAAAGACAAAAAAGATTCTTGAAGCTTTTTGCTTCACCATCCAGGGAAACTACAGATACTTTCCTAAGATAAGCAAGACAGGTGAAAAGTGCATTTGGGAAGAAAAGTACAAATGTCCTATTCTTTTTTTTTTTGCAAACTGGTTCATTCATCCAGGTTTATTCTGTAACTAGAAAGCGAAATCCTTCCACAGAAACTGCAGGGCGGGCTCAATCCTCCTCCTCATCATCACCGGCTCCAGCCCCGCTCTGGCCCTTCTTGGCATTCTTCCTCTTCACGTGGCCGGAGCGGCCTCCCCCGATGTTCTTCTGGAAGTCCAGGTGCACAATGAAGGACAGGATGTTCACCACCTGCTTGCGGACCCTGATGTGGCGCTGGCAGATGAGCACAGGGGCGTGGGTGGATGGATTTGGCCAGGCCCAGCTTGAAGACCTGGGTCTGCAGGCGCCTCTCCAGGAAGTCCTTAATTTTGAGGCCCAGGATGTAATCCAGCTTCATCTTGCCTTCATCCAGCACCCCGAAGCGGACCAGTCACCGCAGGAGAGCAATGCCTCCAAACAGATGCTGTGGGTCCTTCTCGTCCAGTGTTAGCAGCTCCCAGGCAGCCTTGCAGATCTTGGCCAGAGTGAATTTGACCTTCCAGACCTTGCGCTTGTTTCGGAGCCCATACTCGCCGATCAGCTTCAATTCCTGGTCAAGGTGGGACTTCTCGAAGGGCCTCCGCGGGGTCACATAGGTCTTACGACAAACCCAGCTCCTGACCACTGGCATGCTGTCTCCACGGGCCCGGCTGCGCCTCCAGGCCGACTTTAGCAACCAAGAGAAAGGCCAAATGTCCTATTCTTTTTTTTTTTTTTTTTGTCTTTTTGAGACAGGGTCTCGCTATGCAGTTCAGGCTAGCCTTGAGCTCACTTTTGTAGCCCAGGCTGGTCTCGAACTCACACTGATCCTCCTGCCTCAGCCTCCCGAGTGCTGGGATTACAGGCGTGAGCCACCACGCCCGGCTCAAATGTCCTATTCTTAAATGGCAAATTTAACAGGACTGGTCATCTAAATGGAGGCTCTTAAATCATAGCCAGTGTCTAAGCATTCTCAAACAAGGGGTCATGGAAAGTGCACATGTACTCAGAGGATGGGACCTGCCTTTAGAAGAAAGCTCTATTTAGTTTGTCCAAAAACAGAATATACAGTGGTGCTGCAGACTTTTTTTTCAGCTTGAGGTCATCAATGGGTGGTATACTTACCTTTACGATAGTGGAGTATTGCTGTGAAAATTTTTGACATTGGTCCAGTTTTGTCTGATTTCTCTCAATTTCAGCAAATAGATCCTAGAAACAAAAGTATCAAACATTATCATAAGTGAAACTGCTGAGTATTTATTATGTTCTAAGGTAGTGGTTAAATAAACTGCAGCTGCACTGGAATCACTAAAAAGGTAGGTTAAAACACAGGTTGCTGGGCCCCAACCTCAATTTCTGACTCAGTAAATCTCTGGCAGCCCAAATTTCTGTCCTGGGCTGTACACATTTTTTGTTTTTAAATTGAGACAAAGTCGTATTAAATATAGTAGCTTAGGCTACTTGTGAACTCATTATATAGCTTAAGCTGGCCATGAATCTTAGCCTCCCAAATGCTGAGACAGGAGGAATATGCTACCATGTCCAGAAGCTCCACACTTGGAGAACCACTGTTCCTAGCATTTTACATACATCATTTCATTTAATCCTGATGACAGGAACTTCATAAGGTAGTTGAATGACTAATGCACTGTGTTCATCTTTTTTTTTTTTTTTTTTTTTTTTTTGGTGGGACCAAGGTTCAAACTCATGACCTTGCACTTGCCAGGCAGGCACTTGTGCCACGGAGCTATCTCCCTGGCCCCACTGTGTTCATTTTATGGGTAAGGAAATAGAATACTGAGAAGTAAGAAATGTATTCAAGCCGGGCGTGGTAGCTCACACCTGTAATCCCAGCACTCGGGAGGCTGAGGCAGGAGGATTGGTGCGAGTTCGAGACCAGTCTGGGCTACAAAAGTGAGCTCAAGGCCAGCCCGAACTACATAGCAAGACCCTGTCTCAAAAAGACAAAAAAAAAAAAAAAAAAGAAATGTATTCAAGGTTTCACAGTGAGTCAAAATTGGAGTTGGGGCACTACAATCTTAACTACAATATGACACATAACAGAATGCCAGGCAACAAATGCTTTGAATAAAATAATTTTCTTACACTTGTAACTTTTCCTGGGGTTTCAAAATTCCATAATCTGATAAAGTAAAATATTAAAAAACAGCCAGGCATGGTGGTGCATGCCTGTAATCCTAGCACTCTAAGAGGCTGGGGCAGGAGAACTGAAAATTCAAGTTCAACATGAGCAATTTAGTGACTTAGCAACACTTCATATTATAATTTAAAACATTTTTTTTATGGGACCAGAGATGTTACTCAATTGGAGGCCCTAGGTTCAATCTCCAGTACTGCCAAAAAGAAAAGCTGTAGTATTTATTTATCCAGGGCCAGCCAAACAGCCCAGCTGATTAAAGCATCTGCAAGCAGGCACAGGGGACAGGGCTTGATCCTTGGGCCTGCCATGCCAGCACTGTCCCTCCCACCTCCCCACCCCTCAGTGCTGAGACAGCAAGTAAGATTGGGCGTGGACGTGTGCACCTGTAATCCCAGTTCTTGGGAGGGTGTAAACAGGCTGATCATTGTGAGTCCAATCTAGTAGTGAGACCCTGATCACCCTGTAGACCCTTCCCCCAAAAAAATAAAAGAAAGAAAACCATTTATCCAGCTAATGATTTCAACATATAGTCACAGAAACAGGATGAAAGGGGCCTACCAGCTCCTTTTATCCTAAATGCAAAACAAGCATCTTCATAATATCTTATTGGGGCCACTAAGATGGCTTAGTGGTCTAAAGCACTTACTTAGGCAACTGTGGGGACCATGGTTTGATCCCCGGCACCACATGCTATGCCAGCCATAATACAATTAAAAAAAAAAAAAAAAAAATCTTATTGAACCCTTCTAAGAAGCAGTGACTTAGAATGTCTTGGCCTTCAGTGGTCCTCTAAACTTTAAAAATTTACTTTATGTTTATTTTTATTTTCTGTCTTTTTGAGACAGAGTCTCACTGTGCAGTTCGGGCTGGCCTTGAGCTCACTTTTGTAGCCCAGGCTGGCCTCAAACTCTCATCGATCCTCCTGCTCAGCCTCCCAAGTGCTGAGATTACAGGCATGCGCCACCATGCCCAGCTTAAATTTATTTTTTATATGTATTTATTTATTTTAATAGATTTAGTACAGGGTCTTTAGGGTCTCACTCCACAGATTGGTCCTCTAAACTTTAAATGGCTAGAACATCCCCTTCTTTCTCTATACCCATAGTGCTAAGCCACACCCACCGTCTGCTGGCTTAGCTGCTCCGACAGCACTCTGCTGTCCTCTGCCTGGCCTGGCTTCATCATTTCCTGCTGGGCAGTGGTTTCTTCAATCCACTTGATGAGAGTTCCATGGCAGGTTCTGTAATCTCCCAGAACTTCTTGGATACTTTCTAGCTCTGATTGGCTAGAGGGGCAAAGATAAACTGATATCAGACATCTCATTACAAATGCAACACAGGAAATGAGGCAATTCCCCCTCCTTTGTCTGGGCCACCACTTGGCTTGATCACATAATGCCAGCTTTAGCTCTGAAAATAAGTGGTGCAAAACTGAGTGATACTTAAGCATGTACTCAGTGCTCTAAACATGATCAGAAGTCCAGTTGGAATGGACTAGCTGTGGAAAGCTTCTCATGGCTTGGCATCCTGTGATAATCCCTGTCAACTATTTCACCTAGATTGCCAAAAAGGTGGTACTGGCAGTACACATGTATGCCAGAACCCATGAAAAACTGTATTACAATAGCTACACTTTATGAATCACTGCAATGTCTTGGATCAGAGAGTAGACAAAATGAAAAACAGTAGTTGCTATTTACTTGTATTATTCTAGTCAATATTGGGATGAAATGATAAACCCTCTGCATATTTTCTCTACCCAGATTAGCCTCAGAACAGTATAGTTTTCAACCATATTTACTCAGTCTATTATCAGAAAGAACCTCAAGTAACAAAAATAAAAATTAGCAAATGCAGTGGAAACAAATTCTGCAAGGCCCCATTATGAAAATGGCTCTTCTATGGATTTAAATTCAGTAAAACAATAACAGCAACCTAGATCATTATATGATCTTCACCTCAACATTATAAAAGTCACTGTCATCATGGCTTAACTAGATAAGACAAGGGATCCAGGAGAGGCATTGTTAGTAAGACCATCTCTGCTAACTCAAAAGCAAGCTGCCAATTTATTTGCCTTGGGTTAATGGCCCACTTTCTGTCACTTATCTTGCTTATACTTCACATTGTTCTTAAATTTCTGCACCTCCAATCAATTCCTGCCCTTACATATGAATCCACACATATAACCCTTAGTTTTATTTAAGTCCTAATCCCCAAATTCTAAGAAAATGGTGGGATTGCTACACACCGGGTCTCCAACTGGGCAATGACACGGTGCCAACGCTCTTGCAGCTGAGAGCCTTTTTCCTGATAGCGCTCCAAATCCAGGCTTCGCTCTGGTGTCAGATGACTCAGCTGCTCTGCTACCACCTTGGCCTTGGTGATTTCCTCATCCAGGGCTGAGAACACTGAATTCTTGTCTTTCACATCACTAAGCCAGTGCTATAAAAATATAAGCACAGAAACATCTTAAATGTTTTCCATGCTTAAAAGCACTTGGGTGAAGGGAAGAACTAGGACATTGTCTGCAATGAACTACTTGGTACAGTTGTCATTTAGAAGCTAGGGCCCGGCGTGGTGGCGCACGCCTGTAATCCCAGCACTCGGGAGGCTGAGGCAGGAGGATCAGTGGGAGTTCGAGACCAGCCTGGGCTACAAAAGTGAGC
Organism: Myocastor coypus; assembly: GCA_004027025.1. Classification (NCBI taxonomy): domain Eukaryota; kingdom Metazoa; phylum Chordata; class Mammalia; order Rodentia; family Myocastoridae; genus Myocastor; species Myocastor coypus. The sequence goes on from PVJA010049827.1 coordinate 9,499, forward strand.
TCAAGGCCAGCCTGAACTGTACAGTGAGACCCTGTCTCAAAAAGAAAAAAAAAAAAAAAAAAAAAGAAGCTAGGCCATAGAGTGTTTGTGCCACAAATGCCACCACAGTCATGGTCTCCATTTTTCAGATGCCTGTTGGGGAGCCAAGGGCAGGGATAGCATATAGAAAAATGTGCAAAGAACTTGTGTTTGTAACCTGCTGCACAATTACAAGGTATGGAACTATGATAAATCATTTATCCAGTCTGAATCTTTCATCTCTAAAGAGAGATAGATAACCCTCCCGAGTCAACTCACAGAGTGGCTTGTAAGAATCAGAAGAGTGCTTCACAAACCTGCATCACTACTACTGGTTGCGTTCAATTAAGCCAAGATTTTACTGAGGGAGTGGGAGTAAATTCAAAAGTAGTCTTTCCCTTTTCTAGATAGACATGTTTCTTAATACTTTCTTTTAAAAAAAAATAAAATTTTAAAAATTGGTGCATGCCTGTAATCCTAGCACTCGGGAGGCTGAGGCAGGAGGATCAGTGTGAGTTCGAGACCAGCCTGGGCTACAAAAAGTGAGCTCAAGACCAGCCTGAACTGCATAGCGAGACCCTGTCTCAAAAAAGACAAAAAAAAAAAAAAAAAAAAAAAAAAAATTATTTATTTGGTACAGGGTGTTATTATGAAGCAGGACTCCTAGTAATCCTCCCATCTCAGCCTCACTAGCACTGGAGTATAGGCGTGCTCTACCACGCCCAGCTTCAGTGGGTGGTTCGGCACTCCCAGGTGGGAGCCAGCACAGGATGCAGTACTAGGGTATTAAGCCCAGGTCTTTGCACTTGCCATGTAAGTACACAGACTACTGAGCTATCTTCCCAGACCTACTTTGTTTTTTGAATACATACTAAAATATGTTAAGAGCCTGGCAGGATGGCTCAGTGGTCTAAAGCACCTGCTTGGGAAAGCTTGGGCAGCTTCAGGGACCACAGTTCGATCCCCGGCACCACATGCTGCGCCAGCCCTGCCCTCGGGGTGGGCTGAGCCGGCCATAAAAATGAGTGAATAAACAAACAAAGGTTCTCAAACAAGAAAAAATAAATAAATAAAATAAATAAAATAAAAAATAAAATGTATTAAGCATGATATTTTGTCCAGTTCAAATGCAAACATAAGTCAATTTGCTTTCAAAATTGCATTTCTCTGCTAATCCAAAACAATGAGTATCTTAAATCAATCTCCTAAGAAACTAGAATAACTGACCTGTAATGTGGACCGATGAGATTCCAGAGCCGAAAGATCTGCTGGTACTGCTTCTTCTTGACTCAGTTTGATTTCATAACCTTTGACCAACAGTTCAGCATCCTGTATGTTACGCACTATAATATCTATTGTTTTTAATCTGTGGAGATAAAATCACCTTTTTTCATTAGCATGTGAATTTTAAGACTTCAGTTTATATGCCAGAATGTTATAGTGGTACACAAAACATGACTTACTAAATTAATCTCATCATTATTGGATAATAAGGTTTTATGAAAATATCTTGCAAAAAGAGACAAAAATCCCTTCCTGACCCTATTACCAAATTAAGATAATTTAAAATGAAATTATAAGTGGGCCTGGGACACACATGTGAGGTAGACTCAGAGAGAGAAGGCATGAGGCTGGAAACCCCTCTAATGCCAAAAAGTATCCCAGATCTACTCCTGAAGGTCATGAGTGGAGGTATGTGAGTAGGAAGAAGACATTGAGACCTAGGTTAGCTGCAAACTTTTGTTTTCAATGTTTTGTTCCTTTCTCTTTGTCTTAATGCCTTTGAGAGTTATTTTCAGAGGCATCTACTCAAACTGAAATAAGGTACAAAATAGTGCTAATACTGCAAATGAATTCCTCATTCATATCACTGGCTGCTGTTCAATGTAATCTAAAGCAATGCACTCCATATTATTAGGAAGTAAAATCAAGACTTCTTGTCATAGGTGAATGCTCTGTGTGATCTGCTATCTTAGTGGCTCCTGCTTTTTTAATCCCAGCACTCTAGGAAGTTGAGGCAGGAAGACTGCAAGTAGAGCTCAGACTGCAAGTAAAAGCAAAGTATCAGCAACATCAAAATGCTTATACAGGAAACATTGACCAAACTATGAAGCTGCAGTTTCTACAGTCTTATTTAAAACTGGGGGGACAGAGGAGTTAAAAAAATAAAAGCTGTAATATAACTGTTGGACTCTAGTCAACTTGGTCAAACTCTTTTATATATATATATATATATATATATATATATATATATATATATATATACACATATATATATGTTTTATATATATATTTTATATATATATAATTTTTTAAAAAATTATTAAGTATTTGGTATTTAGTCTCACTATGCAGCTCATACTTATAGTGATCCTCCTGTTTTTAGCCTCCCCAGTGCTAGAAATACAGGTATGTACCACCGCACCTGGTCTTAGTGGCTAGTTCAGGGAGCCTGGGGGTGGGACCAGCATGGCATGTCGTGCTGGGGCATGAGTCCCAGTGCCTGTGATAGATAGCCTTAAGCAGGCATTTAGTCTGCTGACCTGTCTTGTTGGCCCTTTCAAAATTAAAAATTTTATTTATTTTTTTATTATTTATTTATTTATTTTGTCTTTTTGAGACAGGGTCTCGCTATGCAGTTGAGGCTGGTCCTGAGCTCACTTGTGTAGCCCAGGCTGGTTTCAAACTCGCACCAATCCTCCTGCCTCAGCCTCCCGAGTGCTGGGATTACAGGCGTGCACCACCACGCTCGGCTCAAAATTAAAAATTTTAAAAGGTGCTGTACAAGTAGCTCAGTGCAAAGGCCCCGAGCTTAAATGTCCAATTTTTCTGAGTTACTCATGAAACATTCCAGGCTTTTCCCTATCCAATTCCAATGAAAAACTGCCGTCTGGGTCTCAATCTTCAGTTCACTCACTTATTCAGATAGACAGCAGAGAGACCATAGACATGATCCATCTTTTCCACCAGGAGATTCAACTCTGAACGCAGAGTTGGTATGCTTGAACCAGATGGAGACTGATGGAGAAAGCTGTTGCATTTTGTAGAAACAGTATCCAATTCAGACTTCAGTTGCTTCAAATCCTCTTGAGTGTGCTGGCAGAAACAAGAACACAATAAAGACAGAGACAGAACTGAACAAAGATAATAGAAAGAAGACTTTATTGTATATGTATTTATTTATTTGTTTATCTGTTCATTTCTTGAGATACAGTCCTTTTATGTAGTTCAGACCAGCCTTGAATTCACTATGTAGCCCAAGCTGGCTTTGAACTTGGCAATAAGCCTCTTGCTTCAGCCTCCTGAGTGCTAGGAATGTAAGTGTACACTATCACACCCAGCTAGTCCTTATTTTAAAAGCAAAGTATCAGCAACATCAAAATGCTTTTATAGGAAAGGCTGACCAAACTATGAGGCTGCAGTTTCTACAGTTTTATTTAAAACTGAGGGGGATAGAGGAGTTAAAAAACTAAAGCTGTAATATAACTGTTGAACTCTAGTATATCTGTTCATGCAATAGTAGTAGTCTGTTTAAACAATCATCAAATTACTATATGTAATACTAGGTTTGCAAAACAAATAAATACTATGGGAAACAGGAAGCATCTTTTTCATTCCTAGAGAATGGAGTTACACAAAGGTTAGAATAAGCCCTCGGTATGGAACTAAAGATAGACACCTATAAATCCATATATTGATCTGCTTAGATGATATAATTACATACACATGGACTTAAACATGTATGATTATATGTGTACATATAACATTTTTTTGTATATGTATAACTGTATTGATAATGTATGTTTTCCAGTTATGTCTGAGCAGGCCAGAAGCAATGACAGAGCTATAAGCACAGTTTGCACTCAGGTCTTGGTTTCTAAATATATTCTACAAGCAAAAGATGCAAAGCTCTTTGGAAAAATAACTTGGGTTGAGGCTGTCAAAGCCAAGAAGAATCTGGAATATCTTTCTTTGTTAAAAGTAAACTGCTCAATGGGGCTGGGGAGACAGCTCAGTAGAAAAGTGTTTGCCGGCC
>PVJA010049828.1:0-13551 GCA_004027025.1 Myocastor coypus
AAAAAAAAACTTTATTGTTCATTTCTTAGTCAGGAAATCTTCCAAATGTTCTGTTTGTTAGTGGATTTTGAAACATCAACTCAAGGAAACAAGTACCTAGCCTAAGCCTTCAGTTTTACACACACAATTTTGATTCTGTTCTATGCAAGATGTGAAAATCGGATCACTGCAAGTCAAAAGTAATCAAATGAAGAGAAAAGGACAATTAAAAAGTCTGATTAAAGAAAAGTTCATCAATATCTGAGACATCATTTTGCTGATGTAAAGATGTTTTGAGACAATTCTTCATCTCACTTCAAACTATAAATTAAAGTTGCCGGGAGCCATTGCTCAGTTATGGTTGTTGTAGAATTAGAGCAAAGCACCTTCATGTCTTCTCTTTGATTTTATTTATTTGACAGCATGACTCTGTCTGGAGTGATGGCGCTTAATCATATGGACTGTGAAATGTGAAAGTAGAAAATCCAGAGATGGAATCAAATAGCATCCAAGTCAGAGGCACTTGCATTCTTCTGAGATTTCCAGATTTTAAAAAAAAAAAAAAAAAAAACTGCATTGGGAACACTGATGTTCCATTGTTCTTGCAAGAAGAAAAGTTTAAAATCAAGTGGAAGGTGATTTTGATGCAAAGATGGAATCCGTAGCCAGGTGTGGTGGCAGAGAACATATAAACTACTCTCCAACCTTTTATTGCTACATGGCTAACATCCGTCATGTTAATTCAACTTCTCGAATCTCAGTAACCATGAAACATTTCTTCGTTGCGTGTCCTTAAACATGTATGAAATGGTTTGCTTTTGTATTTTCTACTGCGGTGGCAGTGAATGATAAACTGAAATTTCTAACTGTTGTATCAGTAAAATAGATCCTGACTTTGATAGAAAAAAATCAAAATAGCAACCAGCAGAGCAAAGGCACACTTCTAGCCTATACAAGAAACACTCTGAACATGTGCATCATGTTTTTAGAGATCTAGTTTACTTCCTTTCGTCGTTCCCTTACTGTATTCAAACAGTTTCAGACTTCCCCAAAAACCACCTAAACAGTCATAACATTTAGTTCAATCTTAATATCTAAGTATGGTTGTCATAGTTAGTAAAAAAAATAAAATGCACAGCTAAATTTTAAGTTTAGTTGAAAAATAAAGGCTTTTTTAAAGAATGTTTTTAGCCCCATGAAATATTTGGGGTGACTAATACCAAAAAGTACTTCGTTTCACCTTAAACTCAAATTTCATTTGGTGCCCTGTATTTGATCAAGCGTATCTACCCTAGACGGAAGCAATACAGCTTTAGAGATGCTACATGATAAGTAATGTGACAAATAAAACCTTGAGGCGCTATCATAAACCTTACTTGGTGGATTTATGTATACAAAAAAAAAAAAAAAAAAAAAAAAAAAAAAAAAAAAAAAAAAAAAAAAAAAAAAAAAAAAAAAAAAAAAAAAAAAAAAAAAAAAAAAACCAAGTCTACAATTAAAAAATGTCTCCTTTCCTCTACTTAAGAGATTTTTACTAATCTTGCTCCCAAATACTTCCAGTGCATTAACATCAAATCAGTCACGCCTCCCATCACAGACTGCACGTGTGGAAATGGACAGAGCTCCACTTTCGCCTGAGATTGAGCAGCCTCCAGGAAGCATTCATAAATCCAGACCCAGCCTCCTGAAAGGTGGAATGCGTGAAATTCGTTGTTGAGAACGGACCCATTCCTTCCTCATTTTCCCAGCCCCCACGTCCCACTCTACTGCAATCTCAACAGCAGTCTGGAGATAGCAGCTTCGTGAAGATGACCAAGTTGTGAGAAATCAGCCACCCTCAACTAACTAGCCAAGGGAGTTTCCTCTCTTTGTGCTAAGCACGAAACAGGGAGACGCTAAAGAAAGCAACTTGAAACTCGCCTTTCTCTTTGGTTTCCATGCATTCCTGAACCCAGAGCATTTGCCTCCCCTGGTATTCACAGAGCCATTCTGCCCACCTAAAGGACAAGGAGGCTGTCATGGATGACTGCTACTCAAAGCTATACTGCTTGATACAGTCTATTTAAAACATTATTGGAAGCTTGGGTTTTTCCTCCCCTATAATTCAGAAGGCAGATCAGAGAGGCAGTTTGCTTTTAAAGCAATGCAATTGTGAGCTCCTAAGCTGTTGTCCATCGCACTTCCAAGTCCCTGAAAGTAACTCCTTCTGATCTGGGCCGGAGATCTGTACCCCCAGGTGAGTGAAAGAAACTTAGTGTAGCTTGTGCTTTACTAGGAACCATTAAGTGGAAAAGTGATCATGATGGAAGGGATAGATGAAAACAGGTAATTTCCAAGCAGAAGACATGAATCTTGTTCCCTCTTCTAAACCTTGCAACCCACTAATGACATAGCCTTAGATAAGTCGCTGTCTTTGAACCACAGTACCCTCTTCTGTGAAACACTGAGGCTTGACTAGATAATTGTACAGGTCTTTTTGAAGCTAGAGGTCTGTGGCATTTTATATTAGCTTTTTCTTTCCCTGGGGATCCTTGTGTTTTGTTCAACGCTTCCAGCATTGTTACTGCTTGAGCAGTAGTCATAAATCACAAGGCTCACTGGCTCTCTAACAACTCTTTTAAGAAATCTTTATGAAACAAACCAACCTAAGAAATAGCAAGGGCTGCTGCCTTAAAGCGCGTCTGGGGAGAAAGGTAAGGCCATATAATTCTTAAGATACAAAAACAAAAAGAAGAGCCCTGAAGTATCAGGAAGAAAGGATAAATTTGTGTTAGTGAAATATGCAGATATTAGATAATAATGATGGATGAGAGAAAATAGAGAGGGTGCTAGGTTGGGGAAGTATTCAAGTAAGATACGACTGCTTCCAGAGACGTCAAAGACAGGATGCTGGAAAAGGTGTGGAAAGGATCAATGGACAAAGGAAAGAACAAGTCAACTTGCACAAACAGGACAACATTTGTATTTCTGGCAAGGAGACAGGATATAAACTAGCCTGGACATTCTTGAATAATAACGGAAGGACAGATAGCCCCATAGGCCACCACCAGTTTCTATCTGTGGATTGTTGGATGATAACAATACGGAAAAAGTCAGAAAGGTAACATGATGCGTAGGGTGCAGCAAGTAGATATTAGTTCTGAAGATGCCACGGGAGAAATCATTCATGTGAGGGTGGTGATGCCAAAAAAAATCATGAAGATCAGTGATATGTGTCTGTGCTCCCTGGGAAGACTGAGAAGTCGCAACCTACTTGGGAACTTTTACAGAGTTGGAGAGAGCTCTCTATGTCGAACCCTTGGAAGACAGAACTTTCACTGAGATATTTTTATACTTTCCATCAACTGAACAGAAAGAATATTAAGATTGACAGACTCTTGGGTTCTATCTCGTTTTTTTTTTTTTTTGTTTTGTTTTTTCCTTTGGACAGCTGATGATAGCTGCTTCCCCCAACTTTCTAGAGAAGTAGGTTCACTCTGTGGAGCAGAGGCAGTTGTACCGTGGGCGCCTGTCCTCTCTTGAGACAGACCCAAGAATCCCACAGTCATGAAAAGGATACAGTTTATATTTCTCTTCTGTCTTTCCATCCAGAAAGAACATTTCTTTTACATGTATCTTTAATTTTCTTGTGTGTAAAGAATGAATCACAAACTTGTCCCATCAAGAGGAGATTAAATAGATGAGAGATGCCTCTCTGATGTTTGGCAGTTGATGTCAAGTGTTAAAATACTGTTGGAGAACATATGTACCTGTAGCCTGAGGATACAAAGTAGAAGCTTTCGAGAGTGCAGGGTGATGGAGAGGAGAGTAACGCATGTGGCGGAAAGAGTGAAAGTTCTTGTTTTCTGAACATAACTATCTCCAAGGCCAGAAAACTCTCTGAATCTTTCAAAGCTATCCCAGTTTCATAGCCCATCACTTGTTTAGACATGTTTAGTCCCTCCGTGGACTCTGCCCACGTTTTAGAGACACCGTGCTAGATTGGAGTAAGACAGCATCAGTGTGGCAGACAGTTTACTCGACTCCATAATGCAAGGGTAGCTGTGCTTGATTTGACAGCTGGACAATCTGACATAGAAAGCCAGGCTGTAAACACTGAATTCTTGCTCCCTGCAACTTCTGTATTGAAAACTTTCCAGGAAACAGAGCTGAAAAGAACATCTCAGCCTAAAGCCTTCATTCCAGTTTGTAAAAAGAGGATACTGAGCAAAGATAATTAATAGCAAAATGTACAAAAGTGAAGAAAGAGAATAGAAAGGATGTCAAAATGGGGGAAAGGAAAATATACCAGACAAGAATCATGTCTTAGAGCTGGAAAGATAAGTAAAGAAAATTCATCTGGTTCTACAAGCAAATGCATAATACCTTATTGTTATTTTTATCCATCAGATGAATAAAAACTGGAGGCTACAGGTTGGAGAGAGTGAAAAATAAATACTGTTTTGCTTCTTTTTGCTTCTTTGATGATTTTTTTTTTTTTACGGGGGTGGTACTGGGTTTCAAACTCATGACCTTGCACTTCCAGGCAGGCACTTGTGCCACGGAGTTATCTCCCCAACCCCCTCTTTGACGAATTTTGGAAATTCATAGACTTATATTTGTAATTTAAATGTACATATATGTGTCATTTTTTTAATTACCAGGGATCAAACTCTGGACCTTGCACTTGCCAGGCAGGTCCTTATGCTGCTGAGAAGTATCTCTAGCCCTACCACAATTTTTTCTTGGAAAATTTCTTGCATATATATGATATCTGTTCTAAATAAGGTGGGAAAATTCATTGTTTCAAACTTTGTCTTAGCAAAATATGAGAACTAATGCAAAATATCTACTCCTTTTTTACTTACTTTGTTACTATGGAATCCTACAGAAATGTCGAGAAGAGTGAAAGGCTGAGTAGGCGCACTCTGGCCACTGGGAAAGAGTTCATGCGTACAAACCATTGGAAACAGGGTGTTTGAGAAATATTTAAATATTAATTCAGACCAATGTTTAGTTGATTTAGGTTAATATGTGGTCGTATAGGCTATGAAGTATGTGTGTGTGTGTGTGTGTGTGTGTGTGTGTGTGTACAGGGATGCAGCTCAGCAAAGGAGGCCACGAGACAGCAAAAGAAAGATTAAATGTGAAGAAGAGATGGGAAATTTTTGTAGATTCAGTGATTTTGCATGCATGCTGTTAGATACATTGGAAACCAAGTCTGACCATTAATAAGTGCCTAGCAGTTGTTACTTTTGGCAAAAGCCTTGAGAGAATTAGTCGCTTTGCATTACATCTTTATTCGTCTCTGTGAAGTTTGGAAGTATAGAAAATTTAATTTTACATTTTTGTAAGTTAAAAACTAATAAGAAAATTTAAACTATGTCCCTCAACTCCATATGATTAATATTCACATTAACTACCTAGAGATCATAAACTTGATGCAGAGATTCAAACAAAGATCAAAGCAATTCCCAGCTGACTTGATCATCAACGGTTGTTAAAAGAGGTGGCATTTAAGTCGAATCTCCAGGGATTCTTTATTAGGATGCATGGATCCTGGCTGTTATCTTCATCTCTGTGACTGACTCGCTGGAGGTTGCAGGGTGCAGAGGAGATAGACGCATTAGATACTCAGCCTGCCAGTTTGGAATGTGGAGTGTTCCGTGGTTGATGTTATTGAGTCTAATTAATTTTGTGTCATCTCAGTCTAGTGAAGTGCTCTGGACAGAAGTTGCTTAGCATCCTTTCAGTTCAAGAATTAGGAGATATTTGAGGAGGAATGAGTGTGGAAACAAAGAGGGAGAAATAAGAGAGTATTCTTAGTCATATAATCAGTAGTAAACACTTTTAACTCACAGAAAAAGTTTTGAGAGAAGGGTAATACAATATAGCTCTGGCATGTTCAGTCTCAATAAGTTCACAAATGGCCCTGAATGCAAGGCCAGAGAGGATGAGTTCTGTCTAGTAGGAAATCACTAGAGACTTAGGGTAGGAGCCCCAATGCCAAACTGATGCGCTCAGACACCGTAATTACAAGGCAAAGCAAAGGAAGAAGGAATGGTAGAGTTGTACATTTTATTTTGGAAGACCTGTCAAAATACATGCGTGCATAAAAATGTCTTGCATTATTTGGCGCATAGGTATGGAATAAAGGAAGAAGTCCAGGATCTGGTACTAGAATAGATAATAAAGTTCTCGGAGTTGGGCTTTGTTGCTGATGTTTCAGTTGGATGCAAGAGAAAACCAACCAGAAATATAAATATCATTAGAGAACTGTGTTGTGGGAATTAATAGCAATTTAATGTTAAGTTCTGAGTAATATTTATTAGTGTCTTGGTCCCTGTTTAACAAATCATGTAGCTTACACTTAAAAATCTGTATTCTTAAATATAAATGGGAACAGAATGATCTCCCCAATATAAACCAATGCAAAAACACTGCATTAACACTTGAAAAACCCAAAGGATGCAAGCAATCAATAAGAAAAAACATAGGACGCACCCTCCATTTCCCATAATACATTGTGATATTTGGGCTCTAACAGGTAGAACAATACTGGAGAATTGAAATTATACTAATTCTTTTATATTGACTTTTCTTCTTAAGAAGCAGGGCCAGCCAGGTATCTTAGTGGATTAAAGCACCTAATTAGTTAGGAAGACACAGGACCAGGGTTCAATCCCCAGTATGCCTTGCTGGCCCTACCCCACCCCAGGCATGCTGAGAGAGCAACTGAGTCTAGGCATGGTGGTCTGTTCCCCCAGAGCCTGGGAGGCTGAAAACAAGAAGATCATTATAAGTCCAACCTGTGTAGTGAGGCCCTGCAGACCCTGTAGTACATACATAAAAGGAAACAAATATGCTTTTATCTTGCCCAACTATTTTGATGTACAAAGACTTTCTCGGCACTCCCAGCCCCCATCATGTGTACAGTCCTTGGAGTTACACAGTTTAGCTCAGAGTGTCTGTGTTCATGTTCCTTTAGCCCTTGGCCAGTTATTGGCGTGGATCACAGGGCCCAGACTTTCTCACTATACTTATTTTGTCATCTTTCCGCCCCAAGATATAATGGCTCACAACAAAAATACTCCCTTACACAGCCTCTCATAACACAGTGGAATAAATGTAAACGATTTCCAGAAAAAGGATGGTGTCATTATGATTGCATAATAAGTTTATCACCTGCAGAGAGTCAGGACTATAGCTGTTTTGTGTGTTAATGTCTCCAGATGACACTGTCATTCAGAGGATGCCTCACTCTGTCTTGCCCAGCAGGCACACTGTAAGAGTTATGATTGCCATTTTAGGCTGTAACAGGTGGAACAATGCCACTATTCCACATCTTGCTTCATTTCTTCAGAATGCAATCATAGTTTTTTCTGCTCTTAAGCCAACAACAACTGCACGTACCTCCATTTTCAGTATATATCACAGAATAGATTCTAGGAAATCGGACTGAAGGTTTTTTCCACTGCAGCCCTCTCTAAAACAACCTGGAAACCTTGTCTCATTAGAGAAGTACTCTATGCACATCTTGAAAATAGCAATAGTTTTGAGATAGTCAAAATTTCCCTGGAGATTTCTACATATCCCTTAAACACATAATGAGGAAAACTTGCTCTGTTGTGGTGTGTTCTGTTGTTTTTGAATTGCTGGAATGAACACTGAGCTTCTCATTGTCTAGGTAAAGAATTAATTATTGCATAACTTACATTACATTTCAAGTCTAGGTACACAGAGTAGCGAAGCTGAGTGGGATGTTTTGCAATACATATATGGTGTTTGCTGTCTGCATTAGTTTGGCTTTTCTGAGAAATAGATATTCACAAAGTTTTAGATAGGCATGCAAAATGTACTCACTCAGGAGGAGGACAGGAGCAGTCCAGGAGAAGCCAAAACAGGCCAGGAATGAAGAATGGGGGAAAAAATCTGGGAAATTTCCAAAAGAGGCTCTGCCAGGCTCATGCTGACCCCTTGACAGGTTGCTACTAGCTGGAGTGGCCCCCCAGTGCACCTTCACAGGCCTACAGGGTCATCCGTGCCATTTGCCAGGGGAAGTTGGTGGCAATGTGGGCTCCAGGGAGCTGGGAGGAGAGCAGCTTGAGTCTCCAGCTCAAGATTTTTCTCTTTTGTTTTTACTTTTTTTTTTTTCATTTTTATATCAGATTATTCTCATCGCAGGTGAACAAGGTATTACAATTACTGTGCTGTTTCTACAAACAATTTGGATAATTTTTTTTAGACCTATGTGGAATTTACTTTTCATTCTGTCTGTTTATGCAGGGAGGAATAAAGACAAATTTTTCTATAAATATAAATTGTACCTTTAGCATATTAGCTATATTGTGCACACCATCTAATGAAATCCAGATTTCATGTCAGGCAATTATATTGGCAAGCCGTATTGACATCTCCATGGTAACATGCTAATCGGTGGTTCATACAGGAAAGGCTCCTTCAGACTGATGGCACAATCATTACCCTCTCCTATAGTGTTTGCAAAGAGCTCCCCAGATAAATTTGCAGAGAAGTAAGTTTCTTTTTATTTAATTTTCTATCTGCTCCAACACTACAGGGGAGCTTCTGAGCCTCAGTCAAAGAGATGCCTGGTCTCTTAAACTAAGAATTTCGATATAAATCGTGCAAGCCAGGCAGAGTGTTGTGTGTGTGTGTGTGTGTGTGTGTGTGTGTGTGTGTGTATGGAAAACTTACACTAATATAGACTTAATACTTGTTATTAGCAGCTGTGCCCATTCTTAATAATAGAATGAAAATGAACACGGCATAAAGGTACAATACCTGAAAGCACAGGTTCTGTCATATTTTGAGGAAAGGTGGTATTGGGTGAACCGCCTTAACAGTTGCAGTTTCAGGATTTTTTTTTTCATCAAGAAAATGAATACTTGCTCCCTTGACTTCCTCATGTAGTCTCCAGCAAAGTCAAATAAGGTGTTAGGTTGCACTAGAATGACTGTGAATGGTGAGAAAATCTAATAGCTAGAAATCATGATGTGCAAGATAAATTATTCCTGGAGATTGTGCCTACCATGATAGCTTTCTTTCATCAAGAAATGAGCAGTCTGGGAGAAGAGTCAAGTGCCCTCTTATTCTTGTATTTGTTCAACAAGTATATTTCAGGCATTGTTCAAGACCTTGGGAATGCAATATGATTAAAAGGGGATCAGGTCGGTGAAGTCTATGTTCTCAAGAAATCTTTCACTCCATGTAAGTCTTAGTGTGTTTCTTTGCTCGTGTGCCTAAGCAATGGATTGTGGGATAGAAATGTGTCCACAAAAAAGGCTTTTTGAGCACACACACGTAGAAGATAAGCATGGAGGAAAAAAGGAGGGAGGGAGACAGGAAAGGAGGTAATTTGGGGCAGAAGGAAAGTTAAAATTGAGACTTGTTTGTAACAAAAGCCATAGTACACTTCTGCAGCTCCTTTTAAGCTGGGTGACCTTCCGTCGGATGAGCTGGCATTTTATATGGACCCTAGATTCCTCCTGTCAAGGTCAATGTCCAATGCAGAAGCTCTGTAAGGTGTGGTCTGTCCTAGGTTTAAGTTGTCGCTTTCCATTTAACTGTGCTATACCTTTGCATCTTTATTTCTTCTTTTAAGTCCTTACACTAGGGAGACTACACAATGAGTATAACTTCAATATCCACATATATATGAAGGATGCAAGTTTATTATTCTTTATAGCTGAGTAATACTCTATTGTTGGCCTTAGCCCTCCAAGGTCAATGAGGACATAAGAGAACCTATACTGTAACATCCTATAACTCAGTGGTATCCCAAATTTTCTGATGAAGGAGATTATGGAGGTACAGAAGAAAGTGACCAATGATGTACAGTGTGCCTAAGGAGAATCACCTAGAGAGAAAACATTGTCTCAGGCTTTTACAGAGAGCAAACTGGTCAAGCAATGGCCGTGACTCATCCAGACGGCTGATACTGACAAAAGCTCTACAAAACACTGTTCATGGTTTGAAGATAAATCCTGCTGGAAGCTGACTGACCTTGTCAGATACAAAAGTTACATTTTTTATATAAATCTTGCTTTATCTTTCTCTTAACCATCAAACAGAAAAGACTAATGACGCGGTGTTGAAAGTAAAGTCATATTAATATGATGAGCTGTAAAAAGCTGAAGTCTAAACTTCTGACATGGCCAGTTCCATTGATAACCCAGCACTGTTATGGAATATTAGACTATATGGAGTTATTTTGGTAAATTCATAGACCTACACTATTTTTTTTTATTTTTCCTTTTTCTCTTTTATTAATTTCTCACAAAAACCTACAATGTTTTAATGGCAATGGAGCACCCATTTCTGACAAAGCAAAACAAATAGGTGGGATATAAATGAAGGACCATTATATATTGAAATAAAAATCATAGATATACAGTTACCTTCACTTAGTTCAATGAGATTTGTACTAATAGTGTTTAGACAAGATATCACGTCTGCATCTTGGACTCTAAACAACTACTATGAAGACAACAATATGCAATGTATTAATTATTGCAACTGTCCTACTACCCTGTTTTGAAACCATCTCATTGCTATTTTTTCTCATTAAAATTAATAGCATTAAAAAATTTTTTAAATGATATGGTCTGTCTAGGAGCAGCCAAGATTTCCACTCCTTAGGGAATGAATATTCAGGTCTTGGAGGGTTTTCAACAGTGATTTACAAAATGCAAGTTAACAAATGAATACTTGCTGTGTCATATGTGTGTGGTGGGGAACAAGAAGGCAAGGCAGGAACAGAGGGGGCTTTTACACAGAAAGGATATCAAAGCATATTAGGAGGACAACTAGAATAAGTGAAGGAGTAAGGCTTGCAAGAGAAGAAACTAAATGAAACTCAAACACTCTGTGACAGGACTTGATGGAGGTAGTGGTATTTAAAGAACCAGAGGAATTTTGAAGGGTCCAAGTGAGAGAGACAGAGAGGAGATTTGTAAAGAATGCAATCAGAGAGTTGGCATAGAACTGCATCATATAGAGCTATACTTACCCTGTGTTAACTTACTCCCTACTATGTGAGGCCTGGGGAGCAATGTCTAAATGCTGGCATTTTGGGACTTCATGTTCTAGTGAAGGTGGGGATTGACACCATGGGCAGTAGATTATAAACACAAAATAGAATGATTCTTTTTCAGTGATAGCCAGCAATAAAGGGGACATTTCTGAAAGGATAATATGATGAAAAAGTTCCTGAGTTTATATGTGTCAAAGTAAGACCTTGGGAAAGGTGATGATAAAAATGGAACACAGAACAAGTACACATTGCATCAGAGCCTACCTGCACACTACTGTACAGTAATGCATCTGTATGCATCTATGTGTATTCACCTCTCTCTTACTTGAGTTAATAGCAGGTGGCTATCTCAGTCACTTTTCTGATTGCTGAGACAAAGGACTCAACACTCAAAGTGGGGGGAAAGGTCTATTGCAGCTCACAGTTTGCAGACGTTTCAGTTCATACTGTTCACCCCAAGGCAGGATGGCACTGAGAAAGGAACTGGAGAAGCGAAACAGTCCTTGGCAGGGTAGACAGCAGCTAACAAGCAGTGACCTTTTATATTCCACCCTTTATATAGCATTTATATTCTATTCAAGCTACAAATCCATTGACTAATGCAACCCATAGGTAGGGTGAAGTCCTTCTTAGCCACACTCAGAACTTGGCTAAATCAGTTTTGTTATCACAAGCCCTCATCCAGCATCTCACAGCCAGGATCCAGCTGCCTCCCAAAAGTCCCACCTGTGAACATCTAAATACATATGATACCAGTAGGCTTCGGAAAAATTTGGACTTTGGTTGAGCCACACCCACCAGCTCTGCACAAGATGCTACTTGACAGATCCTTGAAGAGAGCTGGACTACCAAATCCTTGGGTTCATTTCTTCAGGGTTAAAACCAGAACTTCAATCGATCCCAGCTCACCTGTAAGGTCAGTGGCTATCCAGAAGATGAGATAGGTGCAATGGGCCTGACTGAGGCACCATTTGTCAATTTTTCATTAGTTTACTTTATTAAGATTTGGTGAATTGAATTAAGACCATCTCCTATGTGAGTCAAGCTCCACACTCAGGGAGAAAATTTACAGTCCCAACTAACATTCCAATCAGTCACCTCAAAAATGATTTTTCATGGCATGGCCTACACGAAGCACAATGCTATGCAGTAAGTAAACTAAGACAGTCAATGTATGCTGTATATTTTCAAGAACATTACAAGATTATTACAGGAGGTAATACTTTAGAAAACCAAAAGCTCAGGTTGCTTGTGGTAGTTATAATGGATATACTTTCATAAGTCATCAATTACTAAACATTCATTTTGTTTGAGAAGATAAGGCATGTGCATTTTAGGCAATTCCCCAGCAACACCACATATTAAATAGCTTGCATTTGACCAGAATTAATGTACAAAGGGTACAAAATACAAAATTTATCAGTTTCTTTACTTATTCTTTTGCACAGATACCAAGACTGAATTATGTCTTTAACCAACTTAAAAAAAAAAAAATATGTGGAATTCTTAACACTTAGCACCCTAGAAAGGGATCTCTTTAGGAGGTAAGGTGGATCTCTCCTAATTTCAAATAAATCCACAGAGGTGAACCCTAATACAATGTGAGTAATGTTTGTATAAAAAAGCAAATTTGAAGACAGACACCCATTCGGGGAAAATAGCGTGTGAACAACAAGATAGCTAGCTACAATTCAAAGAGGGAAACCAGAGCATATCTTTCTTTTGGAGTCCCTAGTGCAATTATCCCTGTGATCACTCACTGCCTAGTTCTGGCCTCCAGAAACGAAACGTGAAACAACGGATATTGTGGAGTTTTTAACACAGAGTGTATGATATTTTATTACACAGCCCCAGCAAATGAAGATACTGAGTTTTAAAATATGTCCAATTTTAGGTAGAAGAGACTTTCCGTGAATGAAAACGTTAATCCAGGCTCATATTTATCTAATTCATGTGGAAATAAGTAGTTTTGGAAAGACTTTCAAAATAACTAAAGATAACTCCTCCAAGTGCTGTCATTTTATCAATGAAGAAATTAATATTAAATGCATATATGAAAGAACTCACTTCGCATAATTCAGCCTTGGGATGACTGCAGTGACTCAGAGTGTTTTACCCACTTGAAATACAACCAGCTGTCATGGAGATGCAAAAGGTTCTGTGTTCCCATGATGGTGACAGAGAATTCTGTCTCCTGAGTGGCTAGGATGATTTGTATTTATTGTTGTTCTTTATCTAAAAAAAAACTCCAGGTTTCAATTTATTCATTCGTGTGTGTGTGTGTGTGTGTGTGTGTGTGTGTGTGTGTGTATTTGCGAGTCTATTTCTTTTTTTTTTTTTAATGGTTTTTGGCCCAGTCTCTTATTTTCAAGTACTATTCTTGAGAGAATGACAGTAACTGAGTTTACACCAGGAGCAGTACATATCAAAAAGACAAGAGTGACATGTATTCCAAACATAATTTTAGCGTTACATTGTGCTATAATCAATATGCTGAACCTTTTGAAGGTTCTTGAGACCAATGTCTGATTCATCCTGTG
>PVJA010049829.1:0-13575 GCA_004027025.1 Myocastor coypus
CCAACAAACAAATATACCTCTGAACCATCCCGCCGGGCCCCGGAATTGTTCTTCTAAAGATAGAAATCTTAGGGGCTAGGGAGATAGCTCCGAGGCACAAGTGCCTGCTGGGCAAGTGCAAGGTCGTGAGTTTGAACCCTGGTCCCACCAAAAAAAAAAAAAAAAAAAAAAAAAAAAAAAAAAAAAAAAAAAAAAAAAAAAAAAAAAAAAAAAAAAAAAAAAAA
The DNA here is from genome assembly GCA_004027025.1 of Myocastor coypus. Classification (NCBI taxonomy): domain Eukaryota; kingdom Metazoa; phylum Chordata; class Mammalia; order Rodentia; family Myocastoridae; genus Myocastor; species Myocastor coypus. Next base: position 225 of record PVJA010049829.1, read on the forward strand.
AAAAAAAAAAAAGATAGAAATCTTTGAAGTTCTAAGGAAAAAGCATGAATTTGGTACCTATAAGGAAAAACAAAATACTTTTTAAAAAATCCTATTTTTTTATTACAGAGAAACAATACTTAATGGTGACAGAGTATAATAATTGAAAGGGCTATCTTAGTTTTTCATTGCTAGGACAAAGTAAGGGACACCGTTACGTTAGGAATTGTCTACCTTGGCTCACAGTTTGTAGAGGTTTCAGACTATAGGCAGCTGACTCCAAGGTATGGCAGACGGGCATGAGTGAGTGGAAACAGTGCATAGCAAGTCAGGCAGGAAGCAGTGAGGGATCAAAGGAAGAGGAGGGGTATAGTGACCTTTCCAGGCCATGCCCATGGCGACTGATTCCCCCCCACCTTCACCTCCAACATTATGCTTGGTGGACTAATCTAGTGATGAGTATCACCCATGGTCCAATTACTTCCCAAAAGACCCACATATGAATGCATGAGCTTTGAGGGCTGGGGACATGTAGATGCAATCTATAATAGAGTACCAGAGAGATTGTATTACAATCTCCTTGGTGCCCTTGGTTACATCCCTTCATATATATGTGAAGATTGTTAAGACCAAATAGAGCTTCAGGTTTAGTCCTTCCATTGATGAAAATTCAGAGATCTAGAAAAACTATTGTTGGAGGAAAAAAGCCTTTTGTAGGATGACATGTCTATAGATTGCTTCCTTATTTGAGCGCAATTCTAATGTATTTAGTAAAAAAACAACCATGTGCCCTTTAATCCTGCAGCTCTACCTATAAGCAGCTTTGTATTTGTCTGAAGTCACTAATGGTTAAAGGACTTGTGAATGAAGGATAGCTTGAAAAGGTTGAGGCTAATATTTTTTGCATCTATAGGACGTTTTTTTTTTTTTTTTTTTTAAGACAGCAAATAATTGCCTGGGTAACAGTGATGGTAGCATACCGTCAGTGATATGATCCATTCAAGTATCAGAAATGATACATTGTGAAGGAGGGGGATTTGTTTTTCATTTATTTTTGCATAAAAATTTTTGACATCTTTAAGTATTGTCTTTGCATCATTGTAGTCATGAATAATTGCGAATGACTTAAATGCCTATCAGCAAGTAGAATGATTGAATTATGATACAGACATCACAGTTGAGTATTCTATACCACTAGAAAGAATGAGAAACTTGTTATGTTTTGACTTGGAAAACTATCCAAGGCATGTCATTAAGAGGAATAAGCAAGTTACAACATATGCATATAGTAGAATTCCATTTAGCAAAAATACGTATGTAAATATATAATTCTAAGCTATTTGCAAAGCAGTGCATTAAAAATAATATATAATAAAAATGTACAAAAACACCCACAAATACTGTTTATCTGTGAGGAGAGAAATTAGATTGGGAAAATTGGTGTTTTTCAGCTGCACATACTTTTTTATTTTTAAGACAATATACTCATATGTTATAGGTTAATGTTTTTTAAAGTCTTAAACATAGAGAAATATAAAGGATGAAAACCTTGAATCCAGCCACCCAGATAGCAGTGCTATTAACAGTTTTTGCATGTCCTTATAATCCTTTGTATATCTCTTTATTCTTTGCAATAAGATAAATGCTTCTCAAGAGAAGCAGGAAGAAAAGCACGGTTGGTTGGGAAAGGTGATAAATCAGTTTTGGGCCTGTGAAGTTGGCATTGCCTGTGGGACTCTGAAACGGTGTAATCAAGTAAACAGTTGAATGTTATGGGTATGATGGTTAGGGGAGCTCATGATCAACTTACACTATTAATACTTTCTCTTTCAAGTGATGAATTTTTGTATTCATGTATCTGGCACAAATAAAAACATAATTTCTCATGGCAGCATAGTACAACAGTTTATTAGCCTTGGGATTCAACATATCTTTCTTTCCTACTGTTCTCCAGCAGTACTCTTTTCCACTTTTGTCCTTTTCAGGAAACACATTTAAATAATAAGGCTCAGTTTTCTCATCTATGAAAGAAAGATAATGGTTCTTGCCTTGAGAGACTATTACAAAGATCAGCAGAAAGTAAGAAAACAAGTAGCACTGTTTGGAGTATTAGCTGGCTTACAAATACTTAGTTTTAGTTTTCCTACTGTTACCTAAAAATCAGAGCTTATTTATTTTTGATTAGAGATAAAAGAAAGTATTGGTTTGGTAAATGCTTAAATTAATACATTTAGGTTTTTAAAATTAATTTTAACTTAGTTTTGATATTTTATAAATGATTTTGAAGACTGGATTGTATCTTCTCATTTCTCTTTAATGTTTGCGTAGGCAGTTGGCCCAAATCAATCAACATAACCAAGACTTAGATGATTTTATACAGTTGAGGGGAAGTTGTAATTCATGAATGTTTGGGGCTGGGGAGATAGCTCCGAGGCACAAGTGCCTGCGTGGCAAGTGCAAGATCATGAGTTTGAACCCCGGTCCCGCAAAAACAAAACAAAACAAAAAACCCCCCAAAAAAAAAAAACCAAAGTAATTCATGAATGTTTCTGAATTAATCAGTTTGTCATGATTTTTTTTCCCCTTTGGCAACAGAATTCGTCATCCTCCAAGAATATCAATAATCTGCTAGCATTAGCAGTGTTAGCACTCTAAACTCAGCCACCCCCAAAGAGTTAAATCACCTTCCTCAACTGGGATTTGAATTGCTTGTCAGTGCCAAGGTCACTGTCACTGTTAAATGACAGATGTTTTTCTGAAAATCCCTGGCATCCCTTCTGGTGATAAAAGTTCAGTGTCTGCAACAATAGGGTGGTGTTCTTTAATAACTGTTAAATTTATTCTTCAGAGATTTTTCCAAAGATGTCCTATTGCTTCTAGAGGACTCCCTTGACACCCAACTCTGCATTTTCTTTTTGCATAATGCTTACAATTTAGAGCCACCAGGCTCCCTGTTGTATAACTCCTGTATCCTTGGTTCAGTATAACCAAAATACTCATAAATCTCCTTTTCTTCTAGTAGCTTTCTGCAGCAGCTGGGATATGACAGTGATGTCCCTGATCTGTAATTCCAGACAGCTCTAGGGTGAATAGGCAGACCAATTGAAAGCTACTACATCAGATAAAGCGATGTTGTTTGTATAACTCAGTGTCCTCAAGAGGTAGTCGTGTAATACTCCCAATTTGTATTCTGCATAAAACTCCTTTTACAAGTTATAAACTTCCAATAGGGAACAAGCATATCCAGTGAAAAGATACTGAACATATGACTGTGTAATACAGTTTTACACTCAAAAGAATGGGCTGAGCCTTTTCTATTGCTAGAAGCTGAAAGCTATAAAAACATCAATTTATATCTAAATGTAATATTCTTAAATTTAGAATTTCATTGTTTTCTTGACCCAGGGCTTGATATATATAAAGTTAGGGATAGGGTCTGGCTCTCCTTTTCCTTTCCTTTCCTTTCCTTTCCTTTCCTTTCCTTTCCTTTCCTTTCCTTTCCTTTCCTTTCCTTTCCTTTCCTTTCCTTTCCTTTCCTTTCCTTTCCTTTCCTTTCCTTTCCTTCCTTACTTAATGTATTTGGTACAGGGTCTCACTATGCAGCTCCTGTTTTCACTCTTCCCACTGCTGGGATTACAGGTGTGCACAGCCATGCCTGACTTGCTGGTGGCCTCAGCACATGCAAGGGTGGAGCTGGCATGGCATATGGTACTAGGGAGTGGAACCCTGGTCCCTGCATTTGCCTAAGCAAGTGCTTAGTCCGCTGAGCTATTGCTGGGACTGATTAATATATTTCAGTTGTACATGTCATGAACACAGGTCCTTTGTGCAGTCATCACAAACATTTGTTTTGTCTAAACTTTATTGACTTATGAGGTAGCTAGCTCAGTGATTACTATGATCACATTAATTACATTAGAAGAATGTTGGCTAATCAACATATGGGTGTTTTTATTTTCTGAGACCTTTTCATCTTTTCATTCTGGATCATGAACCCTTAGTCGTGCCACTATGATACTGGATAGTTCTTTGTATAGGAAGGCTGTCCTGTGCATTGTAGGATTTTTTGGCAATATCTCTAATAGGGTCCAGTACTTTGTACTATAAGTCAATTAAGTATAAACAAAACATTTTTGTGATGGCTACATGAAGTACTCATGATATGCACCATTCAAATATATTAATCAGTCCTATTTCTAACTTCATACCAAGCTCCATCTTAGGGAGATCTTAGGGTTCTAAATTTAGTTGTGATAATCAGCAATGTTTTCAGACACTGCCAAATATTCCCTGAGAGGCAAAATTACTCCTAGTTGAGAATAGCTGGTTTAGACATATTAAAAGAAATCGGACATGGAATTTGAACTCTAGTTGCTCATGGAAATTTTAGGACATACCTAAAACAAAACCAAAAGACATTTGGATTTCCCTGTTCCTGGAAGCATTCTTGGGTTTCCTTTTATCAGAACATGCTCAGAAATGCTGTAGAAGTTTCTTTTTTCTGTTCCACACCTTAGGCCTCTGCTCCGCAGGAAAGCCTCTTTTTCTCCCTTCTGCCTACAGCTTCTAGCACATGGTAGGTGCTCCCAACATGACTTGTCGGATGAATGAATCTTGCAATTATTTTTCTCATAGGTGTGTGTATATAAATACATAGACTTTAAAAAACAAATAGTTTTTGTATTTTGCTTTGTGCTCTCTTTAACTTTTATAAGCCTATGAGAATTTATTTTCTGGAAGCATTATTTATTCACCTAATTTATATTGGATAGTCACTATATACCAAATACTAATACTAGAAGTCAAATGTGTAATTATGAACAAAACATATAATGCTTGTCCTTTGAAATCTCGAATATGGTTGAGCAGCAATTTGGATCTGCAAATGACTTACCTGGTACTTCTTTTGCTACCAGGGATCAAACTCAGGACCCTGTGCTTGCTCAGCAGGCACTTATGCTGCTGAGCTATCTCCCTGTTTGACAACACTCGTTTATAAACTAAAAACTGCCTCTGGATACACAGCACACAAACATATGCCCTGTAGACTTCATGGTTTTCCCTCTGCTTCACAGGTCCCCAGTTATTTCTTCTAGCTATTTGTATGCTCAAAAAATCATACTTGCAGAAATCTGGAGTTAGTGATGCCAGTATAATCACTAGGAAGTAGTGTAGAGACAGTATTCTTCCTCAGCTGGTTTCTTCCTGAAGAAGGAAGCAGCATTTTACGAAAGAAGATCCTGAGTGAGGAAAAGAAAGTATATTTTCCTTTTTCTCCAGTTACAAATGTATCCCTGTTTTATTAGGATCCATCTGTGGTTTGTGAGTACTCTCTGTGAGTACAGCAGTAAAATAGGTCAAATTCTCATTTTCTCTTCTGCTCAGGGACTTTCTCCAGTTCTTCCAGAGAAATTCCTACCTCTTCACTCCTGCTTTTCAGAGGCACAGAACTGTCCTACATTTTGCTCCTGGCTATTTGCTCATACTGTGTGCAGTCACTGATGGACACTGGGATTTCCCTTGGCATGATGTCTTGCAAAACTTCCCATGAGTCTAGCTGTGGTATCATGGCAGCAACACCAGGTGTTACCTGCCACTGCCTTTCTGCCACATCACCTACCATGCTTCCCCTGCTGGTATGCTATACTTTGACCTTTCTGTTCCTCTGTCTCAGCCATGTGCTCATGGTTCTCTCAGCCAAGAGCTCTTCCCCTTAACATGTGCATGACTGCTTCCCTTCCATCATTCTTTAGCTCCCTCAGGACTTATCTTATTTCTCTGTTACCCCTTACACTGTATTTTATCATGTTTTCACTAGAACATGAATAAGCCTTATGCAAAGAGGAATTTTGTCTTTTAACTCAACCCTGGTTTCTAAACACCTAGAATGGTGTTGAGTGCTCAGTAAATACAGAAAAGGTTTTTAGTGGATTCTAGTTTTGGTCAGGATTAATTTGTTTTGTGATAGTTCTTAGATTAATTTGAGATTCCTTATAGATTCCTAGGGCCCCATTCTATAAAATTTTTTGATAAGATACTTGTTTTTTATGCATCAAAGAATCTTGAAGTTAGATGATGTATCAATTCAGCCAGTCATGGTTGTGAGGCAATGCTTCAGTTCTTCAGGCCTTTCTCATACCTAAAGATTCTGTTGTATCTCAAAGTAATACATCTACATTTAAGGCAGGAATAAGAGCTAGTGAGGAAAGCAGTCCTCTGTCATGGGAAAGGTATATAGGTTCCTGGCATGTGGTCAGCAGACCCGTCTTTGCATGTTCCTTCCTTGGTAACATGGCCATCCCTAGCTGAAGGTGGGAGACAGAAATGGAACAGGACTGGGAATGAGTGTCGGGATGGTTTTCCAACAGCATCTGTCATAGAATCTAAGGAAGCAAGCACACTGAAATAGGAACATGTTTTGGGAGTATAGAAGTGCTGTAATTCAAAGGAAAATAGCAGTGTACATCAGTAACTATAATAATCAAGTCAGTTTGTTGAATGCTAAATGCCAGAGATTGTGTGAATTGGTTTGCATTTATGATGCTGTTTAGTGATCAGCCACACTTCAATAAGGAAATGACTTGAGGTTTAGTAAGTCACTGGACACTCATACTCCAGTTGATGCCATAGTAAGCTATGGGGCTAGAATGTAGGCAGAGTTCTGTCTGAGGTCAAAGGTGATGTACATGACTTTGAGTACAGTTTGATAAAGAACTTTTATTATTTTTTAAATGTATTTGGTTGTTGGAAGGTCTCACTATGCAGCTGGTACTTGTGATCGTTTTGCCTTTAGTCTTCTCAGCATTGGGATTACAGGAGTGTGCCACCATTTTTAGACTAGGCTCAGCCTACCCTAGGGCAGGGGCTGGCACTGCATGTGGTGCCAGGGATTGAACCACGGTCTCTATGCTTGCCTAAGAGGGCACTTTAGTCCATTGAGCTATCTCACTGGCCCTGATAAAGAATTTTTAAAATTAACGGACCCATGAAATTTGTTAGACTCTAAAAGTCTTACCAGTTATTGAGCTTGAAAGGTGAGTGATAACCCTGTAATTCAGCTAGCCATTACTATTTGATGCCTTCATCAATTTATTCAAATACTTTTGTTGCAATACATACAATATGCTGGGCTAGTATATATGAGGCAATATAATAAAATATGCTCTAATGTAAAATTCTGTATAGTTCATTTAGGAAAGTTTTAGTCTAGAGGAGAAAGTGTGATTTGCACAGAAAAGAGTACAGTGCTAATGGTTTCAGGGCTTCCAGGGAGCTGCTCAAATCACAAGATGCTTACATCCCTTTATAAAATGGGATAGTACTCATAACTCATGTAATCCTCTCATACACTTTAGTTATATCTGCATTACTTATTCTACCTAATACAATGTGAATAGTCATATTGTACTGTAGGTAACAATGAGATGAAAGAAAATCTGCATATGTTTAAGACAGATACAATCTTTTTCCAAGAAGTTTTGAACCATGGTAGTTTGATTGTTGGACATAGAACCCAAGGATAGTGAGGCCTGACCTTACAAGTTGAAAAGTGATTAATATTAGAATGCCAGATATATAAGGATAGGGATCAGGTCTGCTTTTCTTTGTCCCAGTGTGTTTGGATGTAGCATACAGCTATTTCAGTGTATAATTGTATATTTGAATTGAGGAAAGTAATAGGTAAATAGGATTAAATGCTAGTAAAAGATTTATTTCAATTGAAGGAATTTGAGAAGATTTGGAAGAAAATGTTTATGCAAAGACTTGAAAAGTGTTTACAATTTGGATGTAAAGAACTGAGAACAGTAAGCATAGTATCTCTTGGGAACAGCATATCTCTTCTGTCTTGCAGAAAGGGTCCTGGAATCCAGTAGTCATCTGGTGACAGCTCACTTAAGATCCTGGGTACCAAATGAAGGAGTTTGGATTTTTATTGGGCAAGAGATAGAGAGACAGACTGCCGAAACAGTGCTATTCTCCAGGGACAGGTCTGCCGGCAAGTTTAAGATGTACTAGAGTGACAACAAGATTGCAGTTAGAAGGCTACTGTACATCACAGATAGAGAAAGACAAGGTCCCAGACGTGGGTAACAGTGGAGGAAGCAACAAGCACAAAAGATGTCAACTGTATGAGACAGGCCTGTGATTCACTTGGCATAGAAGGCCAGGGTGAGGGAAAACACCAAAGATAAATTTCTGAACTGAAATGACTGGAGAATTGTAGTACCATTCAAAGACATTAAACTTGAAACTTGCTGAAGGCAGATTACTTAGCTGAGTTGTGAGGCAGAAGGCTGAGTTTGGTTTTGGTCATGTGAAGTTGGAAGACTTTGCTGGGTATCTAGGATTAAGCCAAGTGTGGGCAATGAGGGCAGCATGGAAGTGATGGGGAAGTCAGGGCTGACTCTCAGAAGAGCACAGGCAGATCCACAGTGTGCTCGCTCATGGCTGGACTCAGGCTTACTAACAAGGCAACTGTGCTAGATACTAATGGGGTTCAGATGGGAGAGGATTTTTTGGAGCCACTAGGGCAGCATCCATGGCTTTTGCTCTCTCTTGCTCTTTGAGATTGACTTTTCTGCCCCATTCAGTTCTCACATTGGACAGCAGGGGGGAGCATAGTTCCACTTTTGTAAGGAAAGCCCACTCAGAACTTTACAATAAAGATTCCTGATGTCTTTTTGTTAATGAAACTATATCCATTTTTAGGAGCAAATAATCTCTTTCATAAGTTGCTTACTTTTTGGGAGCATCTGAAGCCTTAGAGAGAATATATCTTAGAGCTGGTTATGACAACTTCTTATAAAGAATTAAGAATTTGTTAATAGTAATGATCTAGCAATATTTTAATGGAAGGCGAGTTAGAATAACAATGGAAGATTTTTAGCTAGGGAGCTAACCCCATGTAAGGTTCTGATTTGTGAAAGAAAAAGAATTATGGGGCAGAAGAGCTGGGTGTGGTGGTGCACGCCTGTAATCCCAGCACTTGGGAGGCTGAGGCAGGAAGATTGATGTGAGTTTAAGACCAGCCTGGGCTACAAAAGTGAGCTCAAGGCCAACCTGAACTGCATGGTGAGACCCTGTCTCAAAAAGACACACACACACACACACACACACACACACACACACAATTATGGGGCAGAATATGTAGCTCCATGACAGAGTGCAAGGCCTCACTTTGATCCCCAGAACTCACAAAAAATTAGATCCCTCATCATAGCACTTTTAAGATACATTTGATATTGTATTTATACTGGTGGTGAACATGGTCCACAGTCCTTATTGCTTCTGTTGGCTGAGTTTCGTCCAGTCAGCCTGACCTGTAATCAGGGTGGGGAAAGAAGCCATGCTCACAATAACTAAATTTCTTTGCTGTTTTCTCTTTTTAAATCAGACTCAGTACTATATGATATCTAGTGCTTTCCAGGCTGTCCATTTACTCCACAGTCTTCACCTAGTGTCTCCCCTGCTTGCGAAGCAAGTGGCTGGCAGCGTCCTTTGCAATGCTTGGCTGCTATGCCGCTTTGCACCAGGGGATGTCGCTGTGGGGCCCACACCCAAGTCCTGAGTCACCCTGCTTTGTGCTTAAGGCTTGCTGGCTCCAGGCAGGGGAGAGGTTTGCTTCTCCCTTTTCTATTTTGCTTTGTTAGGTGGACAAGGGCTCTGTCTGACTTCTTTATGATCACATCTGTGTGCCTACCACACAATAGGGTTTGGTACTCTTTTTTGTTGATTTTGAATAAGTGTCAAAGCCCTTTAGCTTAGTGTCTAATGGAATTATAAATAAAACTTAGGACTGTTTTTCTTTCCTTTCAGTTCTCTTATATCTTTCCTTTCTAGGTGTCAAACAGATTCCAGAAAGTCCTGGGATCTGTGTGCAAATAACAGGGTGCTCAGTGCAAATTGTTGAGTTGGGCAGAGGCACTGCATGTGCACCTTTCTTTTCCTCTTTTTTCTTTTGTTATTGTGCTAAGAAACCAACCCAGGGCCTGCACCTGTGAGACAAGGGCTCTGCCACTGAGCTACAAACACATCTTTACTATGACTCTCTATGCTGGTCACATTATGCTACCTTCAGCTCTTTGACTGTGTCATTAAACTTAAACTGCTCCTTAAACTCCTTATCATTTATATCTCTGTTCAGAGGAAATGTAAGCTGACTGAGTTTATCTTTTTTTTCTTTATCTTGCTTCAACGTATATATTACAGCTGTATTTGGAAGCAGAACCTGTGGAATAGTCCACCCCATGGAACATGTTCCAAACTCAAACGTTTACTCTTGCAACCAGCCACCATGTACAGATGTACTTACAATACATGCTTAGCTTAACTGTTGTGTCAACTATTGTGTCATGAGTTATGCAATAGTGCAATGTTTTTCTAGTTATCTTTTCACAGTGTCTTGATAAATACTGATGGAACAAAGACTTTTTCTGTCTTTTTTTTTTTTTTTTTTTTTTTTTTTTTTTTGTACAGGGTCTCACTACCAACTCGTAGTGATCCTCCTGCTCGTACCTCCCAAGTGCTGGGATTACAGGTGCACCACCACACCCAGACTCCATTGCCAGCTCAGCGCGCTTGAGAGACTGAGCCAGCGCGGCAGGTGGGGCCAGGAACCGAATCCTGGCCTCTGCGCTTCCATAAGATGGAACAAAGACTTGATTTCTGCTTACCATATGTCTTTTAACTTTGGAGTTATGAGCATGATATAATTGGAATCACACAGTTTCAAGGCAAGGCACTTAGAGAATTTGTGGTCCAAGCATCTTACTTTACACATGATATAGGTGATTTTTCCCAGATTCATACAGTGAGCTAATTTAGGAGCTTGACTTAGAACTCATGTCTTCTGACCCTTTACCTAGTGATCTTTTGCTGTTCAAGTGATATTTAGAAATATATTAATAGTAGCCAGCATTCATTGAGAGCTCATTATATTTCAGATGTTATTAATACTTTCACATTTATTAACTCATTTTATTCTTGCACCAACTCTGCAACAGGACTGGGAGGTAGTCCAGTGGCAGACCACTCACCTAGCATGCTCAAAGCTCTAGGCTTCATCCCCAGTATAACCAAAATCAGAGCTAAAACCCAACTAAAACAAAGCAAATAAAGAACCTGCCAAGCACAATGTAGTCCCAGCTATTTTCGAGGTTGAGACAAGAGGATTGCTTGAGCCCAGGAGCTTAAGATCAGTCTGGATAAATTAATGAGGTCACTATCTCAAAAAAGAAATACCTCTCCAACAATGGTCATGCAAGTGGATACTATTACTAGCTTAGTTTATAAAAGACCCATAGCCTACAAAGATTGAATAAATTATGGCTGATGAAATGACAGTCACATACTGAAACTAGAGATTTTGGCAACAAGTGCTATGGATACATTGGCTCGTATTTTTTCCAGCCTACATTTTTTTGGTCTTTGAGATTGATCCAGTAGTCACTTCCCACTTTACTTTTGGTGCCAGGCATTGAACTCAGTACCTTGCAAGTGCCGGGCAGGTGCTTATGTCTCTGAGCTATCTCCCCAGCCCAACAGTTCCCTTGAACATTAGAGAATGATCATCATAGCCTCAATACTGCTCATGAATGGCGTTGAGTAAAAGTTGCCTTGGGCAGGTTCTGACCCGAGGTTGTCTCTGAGCATGCCAGCTGAAGTTATCCAGATCACAGTCACAACTGTGCAGATGGTCCCTTCTTTTTTTTGAGAAGATACACTTTGAACTAAGGAAAAGTAATGGTGAGGTAGAAGCATGAAGACTGATGAAGGTGGGCTCAGTGCTAGAGTTGTCTGATGAGTCTGAGCCAGGTTTGAGCCCCAGGACCTAGGGGTGGAAGAGGAAAGGTTATTGAATCTGCGGGAAAGACAAAAAACTGCAACAAAGTGCTGGGGAGATAGCAGATTGATGAGTCGCATGTGGGAAAGCAATGGTGGCCCTGTGTGGGGACCCCTGTAGAAATGGGGTCCTTTAACAGGGACCTTCTCCAGGGCTCCCTGGAATGAACCCAGACACCTGCAGACCATGAGCGGCCAATATTTACCAAGTAAGCTTACAATAGACACTAAGATATAGTCAAGGATGTGTTGACCCTGGGAAAGAGAACTGGGCCAATTAATACAGAAAAAACAGCACAAAGAGGGAAGTGTGTCCTGACTTAACCTGGCCTGCAATTATTCCTTGAACTGTATAAATATCACAGCTTCTATCAATAAACTGCCTTTCGCCACCAGAGCGTTTGGTCCTTCTGCGTTTCAGTCTCTCTCCCAAGTTCTCCCCATGCTGGCCGTGGCAGCCCTGAGTAGAAGAAGGCTGTGTGCCAAGCATAATAGGCAGAGGAAAACATTTCTAGTTATGCTCTTTTCTTTCCCCTCTTCATAGCCTTGAATAAGTCACAACTACATGGTCATCAGAGAAATCACATTTTAAATAAAAAGATTACTGAGAAAGATAATTATAGCAAAGTATAAAATATATTGATGTGAAATATTTTCTCAGCCAAAAATTTTTTAGAAATTTGTAATTTGGTAGAATTTAAGCAAATAAAATCAAATAAACTAAGTTTGACTCTTAAAATTGGAGAATAATAAATTTACTATACTAAAAACCAGGACAGAAATTTAAAAATAGTCTCAAAATTAAAAACTATAAATATCTCCAAATTAGCAAATCAGAAAGTTTATTCTGTGAAAATATTAATAATATTAATAATAGAACTCATATAATACTTCCCATATTGTTATACTTGCATAATTGTAAATGTTATTATATGTTGTTATAAATTCTTTCATCTTACAAGTGAAGAAATGAAACAAGAGGCTAACTTTTCAGATTGCTGAGTATAGAAGAAACAGTTGCAAAAAGAAATCCTGAAACTGTTAAGGAATAATATAGACAAATAAGCATCAAAATATTGAATAACATGAAAAAATAATTTTTTGTGGCAGGTAATTGAACTCAAGAGCTTGTGCTTTTCAGGCAGGTACTTGTGCCACTGAGCTATATACCTAGCCCCTAAATTTCTTGAGTACTAATAAATATCTAGCTTTTCTCAAGAAGGAATAGAAAATTTGAATAAATTAAAGACAGTTGAAAAACTTAAGTTAGAAAGATAGCATCTGCAGGAAAGCCCACCCAATGGGATATTTCACAGGTGACATATATTGGGTTTTTAGAGAAGAAGACAATAAGAAAGGAGTGATTCCCCACTTTAAAAATCAAAGTGAAATTTACATAGCATAGAATTGACCAATTGCCAAATTATTTAAGATTAAATGGGCCGGGGGGTTGGAGAGATAGCACAGTAGAATAAGTGCAGGGTCCTGAGTTCAACCCCCGGTCCTGCAAAAAAAAAAAAAAAAAAAAAAA
>PVJA010049830.1:0-13556 GCA_004027025.1 Myocastor coypus
TAAAATCAAAAGTTATGGTCAGACTTTCCATGTTCTTAGGCACAGAGCTGACAGGGGCACAGTGGTGATCGAAGGCATCACAGTATAGTATGAGGAAAGAACCCAAGTTTTAGTCAGATAGTCCCTATTGAAAATTAGTAGTGATTACCATTTGTGAGGCACTTTATGTTACATCTCATTTATTTTCTCAAAAGCTATTAAAGAATATGAACTGCAGGGCTGGGGAGATAGCTCCGTGGCACAAGTGCCTGCCTGGCAAGTGCAAGGTCATGAGTTCGAACCCCAGTACTGCAAAAAAAAAAAAAGAATATGAACTGCCTCTTTTTAAATTTATAGATTAAGAAACTAAGCTTCTGAATTGACAAAAGCAAGTTAAGCATTAGTTATAAGTAGTCCTGGGGGAAGCCATCTATGCTGCTAACTAGTTAAGTGCCTTTTTCAGTACATCACAAAGGCTTGAAATTAAAATGCTAGTCTCGGACATCAACTACAGGTTGACAAGCGAGTTCATAGTTATGTTTATATAAAAAGGAATTATGTATTTTCAATTTTTTTCAAATATCCTTGATTTCCCAATTTCAAAAATAGGAACATTTCTAGAAATTCAAATCTCTTGTCAACATATCTAGTTTTAGTAAACTTTTCAGTTAAATTTACATTGTAATAATAAACATTTAAGTCAAGAAAATATGGCAGAAATGTCATACAGGTTATTAAAACATGAATTTGCCATTTTTTCATGGGACAGTATGAGTTTTCAGTGATATCTCCACTGTATGCCCCTTTTGGATAAAATGGCAAATATTCTTTCTCAAAACTGTGAGTGAAGTCAAAATACCGCCCATAAAATATATAGTCAGTATAGATAAAGGCCTAAAAATAGCTGAGCTATATTATCAATGCCCATTACAAAATGCTTAGAAAATTTAAAAACTTTGAATTTATGTCCATCCAATGTGCAGTTGTTAAACGGTTTTTAAATGAACTGCTGATTCAACAAGAGGAGTGTTACATTGTTAAAAACAATTATTTCTATATATTGTCAGATATACAGAACTTCAAAGAATTTTAAAAGATGTATCATAAATTTCAGCTTTGCCTAATTTTAGCTTAGTTGAAAGATGCCAGAGGTTTTCAATCTTTCTCCAAACTTAAATCAATAAGTTGAAGAAGATACTTCTAACCTCAAGCACCAAAATTATTCTGATTTCAGTTAAGAATAATCAAAACATGAGATTAAAGTTTTGTACAAATTTATGGCACTAAATAAGTCTTTTTCAAAAGGCATTTCCAAAACTTGTAAGAATTCTGAAATTCCTTCTTACAAAGTATAGGCAAGAAGCAACAGAATAAGTATGGTCTTTGAAACATACCATGCGTTTGAGGAAGTTAAAGTGCTGAAATGTAATCCATTGTTTATTGACGTTCCTGAAAAGGTGGATAAACTTATGAGGGGACTGCGGCAGAGTTCTTTTTTCTAGATACCAGACACATCCTCCTACCCAGCCTATAACACAGAAAAGAAGAAGAAATGTAAAAAAGATTAATGCTTCTCACCAAACAATCACTATGCCTACCCAGAAGCAATCAGCCAACCTAAATGTTGTACTGTGTGACAGATCAGATTCTGAAATGATCTAATAATGAATAAATCATTAATAAATGAACTTGTTCATGAATAAATGCAATTTATCAGCCCTACTCATTATTTAAATCAGTACAATTCCTTAGGAACGCTCAGAAAATTTTGTTTTCTGGATCATTATACTTTTATTATATTAAATGCTGAAAGGTCCACACTCTAGATGTTAAGAGGCAAACACAAAACAATCAGTTCAGTTACTTTTTAAGAACTAGAAAATGAAAAGCACACTTTATCAACAGATCACAGTAAAATGAAATACATATACCTCAGGTTAATATTTGGTCATGTAGAGTAAGAAAACTCAAAGTAAAAGGAAATAATTTCCAGTGAAATATCATTTTTATCAACCAGTGATCTTCCTGTTTTCAGCCTCCCAAGTGCTGAGATTATAGCTGCATGCCACCACATCCAGTCTCATTTGCCGGCTCAGTGCACCCCGGGGGCAGGTCTGACATATCTGTCCAGGTCCTTGTAATAGGTTCTTTTAGTTCTCTACTTTCTGTTTTCAGTTTCCTACAGTGTCTGTCACTTTAAGGTAACTAGGTTTACATTTTTCTGAACAATAAATACTGTCCCTGTGCAAATGGGTAATTGTTAACATTCAATTCATTTCTACAGAGACAATATTTGAGCCCTATGTCCAACTGCTTTTGATAACTCCATGTAGATGGACAGCAATACATCTTTAAGAATGCTTTCTTACCTTTAATCTATTCTCCACTGCAGGGGGAAAATGTTACTTATTTAAGACTTCAGGATCATGGTCCTTCTTCCTTTATTGTCTAACAATGATCAAACACTGTACAGTGAACTCCAAAATGCAGGTTAATGCTATGTACTCCGTTTCATTCCTACCAATACAAATTCTTAGGATCTTACATTTGGGTCATGGTAACAGTAGTACAAGTCAAGCCAGCCATCCTGCCTCCTCTGATTCCTTTCTCCTATGTTCTACAAAGCCAGTTTTCCTCCTAAAGTCTAGAAATACTCATATGACTCACCCAAAGCTATACACACAATTTAGTGAAACCATCTTGCCTCATGTCATCCCACTAAACACACTATACAGTTTACAACTTGCTTAATTGCATGTTTTTTGTTTGCTTACCATCAACTTCGTGAAATTTTTATTCTCCTTCAGCTATTTACTTTATATCATGTTTTATGGCATTTCTCAGGGCAAGTTACTTCTAGTGTTATTTTTTTTAACCCAATGGCAGGGACTCTACTAACCATCACTAGCACAGTATTTTCCACACATTAATGAAATGTTTCATGACTGTATCAATATATATCGATTCCTAGGCTATGGAAAAGAGAACTACCACCTCTTTTTAAAATATATGGTAATTATCTCACACTACAGATAAGTCATTTCACTGAAATCATATTTTCCGTATACATGAGTATGTGTTTGCTGTAGAATCATATTGCAAAATATCTTTGAAGATTACATGGGCTAACCTGAAATTTTGACAGAACATCAATAATTAGAAAAAATGGGGGGGGGGAACAAACATAAAAACAGTTAAGAAACTACACTTACAAGTTGTAAAACACATAGGACTGGGGAGATAGCTTATGGTCTAAGTGACTGTCTGGTAAGTGCAAGGAGCCAAATTTGATCCCCAGTACTGTATGTGGTGCTTGCCTCAGAGCACAGCGGGTAAGCCACTGAAACTGGGCTTGGTGGCACATGCCTGTAATCCCAGTGCTAGGGGAGGCTGAGAAAGGAGGATCACTATGAATCTGAGTTGCATAGCAAGACCCTGTATCAATAAACAACAACAACATAATAACCTAAAAAAATTGTTAAACACTTCTTTTGGTCAAAACATGAGTTAGTCCTAGAGAAAGAAAGTTATTTCAGCCCAAGATAAGCAAGTGTTAAATTCTGAAATATAGCATACAGAGTTCTCCACAGATACACAGAAATAAACTGTGTATGCCTATGTATACCTGTAATCACAGGACTTTGAGGGTTCAAGCCCAGCCTAGTCAACTTAGTGATTTAGCAAAACCTATCTAAAATATTAAAAAGTGTTTGATCCCCAGTATCACGAAATAAATAAAGAGACAGATAGTGTCTTAGTTACTGTCCTCTCATTGCTGGAACAAATACTCAACACAGAAGCTTAGGGAAGGAAAGGTTTATTTAGCTCACAGATACTGGAAGTTTCATAATTTAAAGCAGCCTGAATCACATAGCAAGATCTTGAGACTACACCATCATATCCAGGATGATCTGCTCCATAACTCCAAGATAACGGTCGCCTGCGGGGGAGACCTCTGACAACGTGTGCTGTCAGTTTAACAGTTTGTGCCTCTATTGGCCAAGTCCCTCAAGCCCCGCCATGGTCCTATGGTCCTGCCCCTTGAGCTGCACTGTTGACAGGCTTTGGGGGATAGCTTGATACAAACCATAATATTCCACCCCCTGAACCCCCAAAGTCTCATGCGCATCCCTTTCTGCAGAATGCATTTTAATCCATCTCTAAGTGTTGCTAAAGTCCCAACAGTTTCAGCATTGCTGAAAAGTTCAAGTCCCAAGTTTCCTCCAAGATCCAAGGCAAACTCTCAACTGTGAGCCCCTATACAAATGAAAAACTACATACATCAAACATTCACAGGCACAAGATAAACATTGCCATTCCAAAAAGTATACACAGGAGGATACAAACCACTGAGGCCAAAAGAAGTCCAAAATCCAGCAGGGCAAACATTAAGTCTTATAGTTTCATGTGGAACATTTGAACCAATCTGTGGCAAATCATGAGCTCCATGTGGCTGCACCCCTATAGCACTCTTGTTGGTAGCTCCCATAGCTTCTCTCTTAGGCCAGCTATACTCCCTCTGTGCAGTTTTCCTTAGTGATACACATTCCTGGCTTTTCTAAACTTCTGGGGTTTCCACGAAGGCTTCTCACTCGCAGCTTCATACATTGCCCTCACCAGGGCACACTGCCTGGCCTCCCAGGCCTCCTTCTGAAATGGAGGTGGAAGCCTCTTAACCTCAGAATTCCTGCATTCTGCATGCGCCTAAAACCAATGCCATGTGGATGATGCCAGTGTCTGCTGCCAGCAGGAGCAGTAGCCAGGCTTCCTCCTCTCTTAGATGTAGGGGTCCAGTGCCTGGATTTCTGAACACTCTGACCCTGATTCTGAGAAACAAGTTCTCTATGCCAGTGCCATTCTGTAATCTGGTGTGGCCACCACCTTCATTCAGGAACCTGGTGCGGCCACTGCCTCCTTTCTGGAACATGGCACTCTGTGGCTTTCTCCTCAAAGTAAAGTCCCTCAACCTTGTTCTTCTGAGGCTGCAAAGGGCGAGAACCTGCTACCTCCTGTGATGCTCTCAGAACATCTATTCTCTTGTTCCTCCTGGGCAATGGAGATCTCAGCTCCATCTTTGCAGTCCACAGCCTTTCTGGCACTTTCTTTCTGGCCAAACTCACCACAGTTTAAATCATTCTGCTGGGCTCTTTGCTCTCATTCTCACGATAAATCTGACTAAGGGCCCAAGCAATAATCATGCCACTGCCCCAATATTTGACTGCTTTGAGATTTCCTTTGAAAGATTAATTAGCCCTCCATGTTTAAGTTCAGTCTCATGCAAAGTCTTTGGACATGGGCAAAATTCTGCAAAACTTCTGCCAAGTCAAAACATAAATGACCTGGAGTCCAATAGCTAATGTAGTCCTTCTTTCTAGCAGAAATCTCCCCAGCCTGGTCTTTACAGGTCTATCAATCTTCTGGTCTGAGCTCTGACCAGAACCTCCCCTACAGAAGTGCCAAAACTGTTTTGGCGCTTTGCTTATAGGCAACATCTCCAAACCTTTCCCATAAGCCATTTCCAGAAGCTTGTAATCCACATGGTAAGGGTGAGCCACAGCAACGATCCCACTCTCCTGGTACCAAATTCTGTCTTAGTTACTACTCTCTCATTGCAGGGACAAATACCTGACATACAAGCTTAGGGAAGGAAAGGTTTACTTAACTCACAGTTACTGGAAGTTTCATAATTTAAAGCAGCCTGAATTACATAGCAAGATCTTAAGTCTACACTGCTGTGTCCAGAATGATTCACTCCATACCTCTGAGAAAGCTGTTGCCTGGAGGGTGGGGGAAGACCTCTGACAGCACTTGCTGTCAGTGTCTCTAGTGGCCACACCCCTTAAGCTCTGCTCCAGTCTTTTGTTCCTGCCTCTTGAACTGCACAGTTGACAGCACTATGATTTACAAGAGATTCTGGAAATTTTATTGTAACTACTATTTGCCATCAGCACTAGATCATTTGTAGGGCTTCTGAAATCAGTGAAGACCAGAGCAGAAAGCTTCTAAAACTTATTTAATACCTATAAAATATTTCAAAATTTAATAAGCATAATCATACATACTTAACATATTACTAGATATCTAACACAGTGATAGTTTACTTTATTTGCCATATCTCCCTATCAATCTCTTTGTGGATCTACAACTTAATAGCAGATTTATTAGTGTAATGTTCTATTTCAGAAACAAGCTATTAACTTCTTTTATACCACTATTACAAAGGCATTCAGCAGCTAAGTATATAGGCTATGTACAGCCCATCTACTAGAACTGGGAGATTCTGAGAAGTTAAATAGCATTATATGTACTATAGGAAGCTAAAAGTATAACATGGAATGGCAGAAAAACACTTGATGTCAGGGATTCACATCGGAAAAGCCTCCATACACAGGGGACAATTTAAGTACTAGGAAACAATAAGCTCTCTGATACTGCCCAGGATTAGGATCAAACAACATTCACAATGAGGGATGGTGAAAGGTCAAAAACATGCTTCAAAAAAGCATCACCTGAGTTTTCAACAATATTTTTCAGTATGGAAAACTGTAGTCATATGTAAAGGCAGAATAGTATAATGATTCCTCCAATCTCATTGCTTTTCTCCCAGCTTCAATGGCTAACAAGCCATGGCCAAGCTTGTTTCATCTATTATACCCAGCTACTCTCTGCCCCACTTTATGAACATAAAGAACCTTTGAGATCATTCAGTTTAACTGTCTCATTTGATACATAAGTAAACAATTCTAGAAACCAACTGATTTGCTCTGAGGTCTTATAGTGACCCATAAAATAACAATATGAAAAGTTAAGACAAAAGGCATACTGAGTCACAGTGCTCAACACTGGTAAACAATGTGATAGACTTACATGCTAGAAAAAAACTGTAACTTTCTGTAGTGCAACCAAAAGGATGCTCCTGTCTTCTACTATCTGATCCCTAATATAGAGCTCTAACATAGTCCCCACTCATTTAGTTACAATTCAAAAATATATGGGCAAAATCTCAGACTCTTCTTTATCAAGTTTCATTCATTTACAAATGTTTACTGAGAGCCAACAAGGGGCACACAGTATTACTGCAAGCATTTGGTGAACCAGAAAGTCATGGTCCATATCCTTGTACCTTTGGAAAGTTTGTATTATATCTGAGCTCACATTGTAGTTGTCTGTCTGGAGGTGAAGAGTGAGATGGAGGGAGGGAGCAGAGGGAGAGGGAGAAAGGGACGGACAGACAGAGGAGAGATGGAGAGACAGACAGACACACAAGACAGACACAGAGAAAAAAACATATATACATGCTATGATTTTTTTTTTTTTTGAACAGATGGTGTTATTCTCATTCAGAGAATCCTAGAGCATGTCATGTATTGCAGAAACCTGATTACAATGCTGGCCTTTAGAGAAAAAATGAAAATGTATGTGCAACAATAAATGTCAGCAAGCTAATGGCCATCACTTTCAGCAACTCTTGTAATTGTGGAAACCAAAAGTATCAAAATATTTATACAAGTTTTTCTTTTTTCTTAAGTGTGTACTGCATACATTTTTTGTCTTGGTGTGTCTCTCTCTCTTATTTAATTCTCCAGTCTTCTGGGTTCCTGTCTCTGTATCTCTCTCTGTTCTGTCCCCACCCCCCCCATTAGTCAGAGACTGTTAACCACAATGAAAGAAGACAATATGACAAAAAAGGGTAGCGCCCTATTTTACATTGTTAAGTCAGTGTAGATTTCTCTGAAAGGGTGACAACTGAGGTGAGACCTTCCTAAAAGCCAGGGATGAGTATTCAAACTTCCACATACACTTGTGACGCTTCAAGTGGGATGATTATATCAGTAGCTTTGCTGAAGGTGGAAAGCCAAAAATCTAAGGGGAATTGTGAGCTGCATTCTGCAGTTGTCACCGTGGTCCCTCATAGTGGCATTGAGTCAGAGCAAGGGGCTTCTTGTGATTAAAGGCCTGTGTCTAGGAACTGCGGCTCCGATAGACCAAATCCTTGTGGGGACCCGAAGTTTTCTCTGTCCTTAGCCCAAAGCCTACGCTACCCGGAAAGGAAGTGGACGGGGTATGGGCCACAGGGGTCACAGTGCAAAACTGGTCCACACTTCCATGCCTCTTCAGTTTTGAGTACCCCAAAGGTCACCTCCCCACACGGTTGCCCAGAGGACCTCGCCAAGGGCTTTCAAGGTTGCAGCTAAGAGGAACCACGGCTTTGCAAGTGGCAAAAATGGAGAAGTTTCCCGAGGTTATGCTCAAGGAGAGATACAGTACCTGTCAGGAGGCGTGAGGAGAGAGTGTGCGGGAATGCGGCCATAACGCATGGGTCCAGCTGCTCTCCGGGTTCCCAGCGTCCCCACTCCTCACCGGCTGATGGGCGCCGCCATGTTTCTCACCGCCCTCGTAGTAGGAGGGACTTCCTACTCGTCACTTCCGGGCAGAGATTTGTAGGAGGTGGAGGTGGCTGGCCGCGAAAAGAGCACCGCCCGCTGAGTGGGACGTTCGCGCCCCTGAGGTACCTTCTGGGAACGCGAAAACCGTGGCGTGGATAGGGCCTTCTGTGGGAAAAGCGGCGCGGACGGCAGCCCCGCGCCTACCAGGTCCCAGAAGGTGGCAGGCATCCTCAGGCGTGCTGCAGGTCCGTCCGGGTGACCCGGCGGTGGGCAATACGGGGCCGCGCTCATCTCACTGACGTTCACTGTTCCGTTTGGGACCCTTCGCGGTGGCTCCAGCGCCGAAAGCACGCGTGGCCAAGCCTCTGCCTTCCCCTCTAATGAATTCCACTTCCAACCTTGCTTTCCTCCCAGTCAAAGGGAAGCATGGAGGGGCTCGAGGTGGGGTGGGGGACCGATTCGCAGAATACCCCAGATAAAGAAGCTGCTTGTGAGTTGAGGCACTGTCGTGGCGTAGGGTTTTCTAGTCTTGTGAACTTGTTTGAGGCAGTTACATGAGTCGTCTGACCCTCGGTGGAACGTAGGTAGTAATAGTACAGCGTGTGCTTTATAAGGTGGTTCAGAGAATAATGTCCCAATTAGGTGGCGAAGCGCCAACCACATAAAAGCACTAAGTTGTATCATTGATACCATCCTTGCTAGAGCAGAGCTTGCAGCAGCGCTCCAGCGATTTCTCTTGTTGGAGTTAGTTAGGAACACATGGAAGAAAAATATCCTCTTTTGTAAAACAAAAGAGAGGCAGTTTCTCTTTGCAATGATGAGGTGATAGCCATTTTTAATTTTTTTGATTCACCTCGGTTAGCATTGCTAGGCTGGGGAATCCTGAGAAAAGTGAAATCTTTTTGACTCTGTAGGAGCTACATACACTGTGCCTACAGGGCGAGGGGAAGTTATTTGTAAGTGTCAGTGTTATAGTAATGCAGAAAGTGCTGCTGAAAGCCAGATAATGTAACATTTCTGGGTAATTGGATTAAAAAAGGCTTAACCTTTCTGCTACTCAAGGGAGGGAAAAGTAGAATTTTTCCAACATACAAGAAAAGCTGAGAAAGAATACACTTGCAGTGATTAGCTTAGGTCTGTGACATCTAGTTATTGTGAACTTGGCTACTGACTTTCGCGCATCAATTTGATGTTAAAGAAGAAAACGATAGATTTTGGATAACTAAGAGCCTACCGTCATTTGTTCAACTCACTGTTTTTCAAAAGAATTTTTTTTTTAATGTATTTGGTACAGGGTCTCAGGATGCAGTTTGGACTCAGTGATTCTCCTATTTTCAGCCTCTCCAGCACTGGCATTATAGGCCTGTGCCCATGCTGGGTCGGTCTTGGTGGCTTGCTCAGTACTCCCCTGAGTCAGGGCTGGCCCAGGTAGGGGATCCAACCCCAAATTCTTCATTTCCCTAAGCAGGTGCTCAGTCTGTAAGTTATCTTGCTGGTCCTTTTTATAACTATTTTAAACAAAACCTCTTCTGTGAAATGCTCACCTTGCTAAGACAAAATGCACAATTTTGAGAATTGGAATATATTCATAATAAAAATTTTTGCTTATTTTTAGGTTAATTAGACTTTAAAATATGCTGTTATTCTGCTTACTTAGACCGATCTTTCCTGTACATTAGAAAATACCATAGACAAATCTGTCTTTTAGTCACTGTCAGTTAACTGGAATTTTAGAAGTAGGCCTCAGATAGTCACTAACTCAGTTTTTTCATAGATGCAGAAACTGAGGTCTAGAGAGGTTAAGTGATTCACTTTAACTATAGAACTTTGACCTTAGACATACAAGTCAGCATTTTTCCAAGTCATTATATATGTCTTTTCAGAAAATCATTATAAAATTTAAGAACCTAGTCATACTATTCATGCCCACTCTGATGCCTAAATTAAAAGGTCAAATAACAAGGGTTGGTGAGAATGTGAACAGATTTGAACCCTCATATGTTGCCCATGGGGATATAAAATAATGTAACCACTTTGAAAAACAAGTTACCTATTACTTTTTTTTTTTTTTTGGTGGAACCAGGGATTGAACTCAGGTCCTTGCATTTGCCAGGCAAATGCCTACTATATTGAGCTATCTTGCCAGCCCCAAGTAACCTATTTCTTACTAAGTTAAACATAGAACAACTATGTAAGGATCATGCAAGGAATGAAAATATATGTCCATATGCAAATACCCATAGTTGCACTCTTCCTAATATCCAAAAAGTAAACACATATTTACTTGCCATTTAGATTTCTTCCTCTGAAAAGTGTATACTCATCTCAGATGTGCAGTTTGGATTGGGTTTTGAATTTGGGGAATCTGATTTTTTAATTCTATATATGTTCTAGATAGAAGATCTTTACTGGAGGGACAGTTAGCTATAATTTTTTCCTAATTGGTAGATTTTCTTCTTACTCTGTTGGAGATTTCCTTTGAAGCCCAGAAACTTTTCAGAAGTATAAGATCCCAGTTGTTGATTCTTTGAAGTATTTCTTGTGCAGTTTGGTTTTTTTTCATGAACTCTCTACCTAACCCTAAGTCTTCAAGATTTCTGCATCATTGATCACTTGAGAAATGCAGATTAAAATAACACTGACATTCCATCTCATCCCAGAAAGAATGGTTAACATTGAGAAGTCATCCAATAACAAATGCTGTAGGGGCTGTGGAGAAAAAGGAACAGTTTTCCACTGTTGGTGGTAGTGTAAGCTAGTACAACCACTATGGAAATCAATGTAAAGATTCCTCAGGTTGGAATTGGAGATCCCGTTCAAGCCATTTATTCCCCCAGAAGAACTGAAAACCTCATATCACAGTGATATATGTCCACCCATGCTTATTGCAACACAGTTTGCCATAGCTGAATCCTGGAAGCAACCCATATACATATCAATTGAATAATGAATAAAGAAAATGTGTTTTTATGCAATGAAGTATATTCAGCTCTAAACCAGGATAAATTTGAGTCTCATCAGTAAGTGGATGCAACTAGAGACCATTCTTATAAATGAAATAAATTAGACTCACATGTGCAAACATCATATTATCTCCTTAATATGAGAAACTGAAAGAGAAAAATGGAATCTGAAAGGTACAGTACATACTGGGAAAAGAGAATGAACTTATTCAAAAGGGAAGAGTTATTGCGTTGAAAAAGACAGGAGAGGAAGTAGAGGGGAAAGATTTATCTATGGATGTAAGCAGGATGATTTGGATAACTACTGAACATTTCTGCTGGTCTCTGGAAAGGAGCAAATGATAATTTGTTTTGTCTCTATTTTTTTCATTGTTTATATTTTTTCTCTTCATAGTTTCTTAGACTTTTTTTCCTCTTCCAATTAACATGCACAAATAGTGTGAAATTCATATTACTTTGTTAAGTAAAATTCTGTATCATTTGTAATGTTTTGTTCTAATTCTAATTTGTATTCTAAAAAATAAATTATCATAATTTAAAAAAAATTAAACAATCTAAATGTCCTTCAACTGATCAGTGTGTTCCTAAAGCATAGTATATCCATCTGGTAGCCTGTTATTTAGCCATAAGTATGGTACAAAATTGGTGAATCACAAGTGAAAGAAGCCAGCCACAAAAGACCACAAATTGTGTAGCTCCCACTTCTATTAAATATCCAAAATAGTGAGGTCCATTAAGACAAAGTACATCAGTGATTGCCTAGTGCTGAAAGGAAGTAGAAGGGAAAAAAAGTAACTGACTATGGGTGTGAAGTTTTAGTGAAGGGCAAATAAGAATATTCCTAAATTGATTGTGGGAATGGTTGTACAACTATAAACATAACTTTAAAGAAACTGATTTATGTACTTTGAATAAGGAAATTGTAGAGAATTTGAATTATCTCTCCTTAAAACTATTATTAAGTTATAGATAAAAACTTAAAGGTAAATTAAGAAAAAACTACTACTTGAGGACAAAAGTAGCAATTCTTTTCAACACACTGTTCATAATCAGTCAATACCTATTCTTCCTTTACAGAGATTAGAAGACATGATTGTCTAGAAAAAGGACATTTTCTAACCTGCTTTACGGTGTGGTTTGATTTTGTGACTAATTCTGAATGCTAGGAAACAATTAGAAGTAATATGTTTAACTTTTAGTGTTCTTTTTTTTTTTAATTTTTTTTAAATTTTATTTATTATTTTTATTCTTGTTTGAGAACCTTTGTTTATTCACTCATTTTTATGGCTGGCTCAACCCACCCCGAGGGCAGGGCTGGCGCAGCATGTGGTGCCGGGGATCGAACCGCGGTCCCTGAAGCCGCCCAAGCTTCCCCAAGCAGGCGCTTTAGACCACTGAGCCATCCCGCCAGGCCCCCTTTAGTGTTCTTAATAGGCAAGAGTATGTCCTTTTATGCTGGCTATAATGCAGATAAGGTGGCTGTAAATGGAACAACATCTTGTGCCACAGGGAGGTACAGAAGTACAAAAAACATGGTGAAGGCTGGACACCAGGTGCTTGTGGAACTTCCCCATCATCAGCCCTGGGTTGGTGAAGTGAATTAAATATCTGTCTTAATACAGGTTTATGCTATTCACTTTGTCACTTATAGCACTTCTATGCTAGCAACTTTTCTTCACTGTCATGACTTTTAGCCTTTTAATAAACAGTCTAATTCTGTTAATGGAGGCAGAGTATCAAGTTTCAGGAGATGAATCATAATTGACTTAAGCCCATCAATGTAGTATCGTTATTTGCTTGATAGACACTATCCCAGAGTATCCTACAGAGAGAATGGCTATCTGTTAACCAGTTCTATCTTGGGAATGAAAAAGAGAAGCCTACTAATGAGGTTTGTGACACTCCAACCTTAAAAGCTGGATATTTGAAGGGAAATGTATTCTTTGCCTTTCCTCTTCTATTCTCAGGAAGCAGGCCTGAGAATGTAATTCTTGGCCTGAGGCAGCCACTGTAACTATGAGGTCATAAACATGAGGACAGATACACAGACACACACTGAGGAAAGTAGAGGCATGTTATGGTTTATGTCTAGTTGTCCCCCCAAAGCCTCATGGAGTCATTGGGCGGGAACTGCTAGAGTTTGAGACTTGATCCATGATCCCTGGGATTATAGGTTTTAGTACTGATGGGATTATGGGTGGAAGTACTTCTGGGATTATGGGTGTAG
>PVJA010049831.1:0-13565 GCA_004027025.1 Myocastor coypus
ATTTTATTTATTTATTTATTTTTTCTTGTTTCAGAACCTTTGTTTGTTTATTCACTCATTTTTATGGCTGGCTCAGCCCGTCCCGAGGGCAGGGCTGGCGCAGCATGTGGTGCCGGGGATCGAACCGCGGTCCTTGATGCCGCCCAAGCTTTCCCAAGCAGGTGCTTTAGACCGCTGAGCCATCCCGCCGGGCCCCCTTAAATGTATTTTTTAAATGTATTTAATACAGGGTCTCACTGCACAGATCAGACTCGTAGTGATCCTCCTGTTTTTAGCCTCCCAAGCACTGGAATTACAAGTGCACATTACCACGCCTAGTATCAATCCACCATGCCTAGTATCAATTGTCTCAGTGCACCCCAAGGGCAGGGCTAGCACAGCATGCCAGAGATGGAACCCAGCTTCTATGCTCTGCCTAAGCAGATGCTTTAGTCTGCTAAGATATCTGGCCAGCCCTAAATACGGGCATTTGTCAAAGCAAGGGAATAAACATCTTTATCTTCAAATACATCATCACTCTATTTTTTTATCACTCTATTTTATTTAATATTATTACTCTTCTTTCAGCAGTACTGGGGATTGAACCCTGGGATCAAAGAGATTGAACTCACAGAATAATAACAGTGTTCTGCATCCCTAGCATTTTTCTATTTTATTTTGAGACATGGTCTTGCTAAATTGCCCAGGCTGGCCTTGAACCTCTAATACGCCTGCCCCAGTCTTCCAACTAGCTAGGAAACTCATTAATATTATCTCTACGTTATTACAGACTGATCAGGTCCAAAATCTCCCAAACCAGTGTATGGTGAAGAGTTACATAAAAGAGTCAAGTGGAATGATTTTAGGGCTCCAAGAGGATCAAATCCCTCTAGCAAAATTCGAGATTCTCTGGGGCACAAGCCAAAGATTTTCCCTGGTGGTTCCTATTTATTTAGTTATTAAAACAAAGGAGAAGAATACTGAAGAAAGGTGGGAACCCGAGCCTGACATTCAAGCACCTGGGAAGTCTGACAATTATGTTAACTCCAGGAAGGTCCAGACCCAGTGGTGAGATGCCTGCAGCTAGTCTTTACCTAGTTAATTGAAGCTGAAGCCAGGGGTCCTTATCTGTGGCCTTGTGTTGTCTTTTGAGGCATTCTGACTTCACTGGCCACTACAGGCCTCAGTGGGGACCAGGGACTCCTAGATGTTTACTTACTATGAGTCCACTGCCCATGTCCAGTCAAGGGGCCTAGGCCTTGGACAGACTCACAAGTGAACATGGCTAATTTAAATCCTGCTCAGAGCCACTTCTTAGTGGTCTTTTAAAAATTTTTTATTATTATTTAAATTTAACTTCTTAGTGGTCTTCATCAGCCAATATTACAGGCATCCTCCATCACTCCTGGTCCCTCACTTTATTTTAAATGTACAACTTGCTACAATTTTCCATCACTGAATGAACCTAATCAAAGCAGAAAAAGAGTTGAGCAATGGATAAAAACTGTTTCAAACATTTTTTTATTTTAGAATACATGTAAAGAATCCTGTATTTCAATATTGCAATAAATTGTTTTTGAAAAATAAAAATTTTTCATGATTGCTTATCACGATGCTGACTTAATCCTACAATGTTGAATACAGTACACTGTGGCTTAAAATCTGAGAAAGAGATTATTGAAATGAGATGAAAAGGCTCTCATAAAGAGCCAAAAATACTGATGATAAATTCAATGAGCATTTCCCACTGCTGAGACTTGAATGCCTAAACTGTACTGTGTGGGAAATCACAACTGTTTGAAACAAAAAAGAAAGAAAAAAACTAAGTGGGAGGTAGAGATTTAGTTCTCTTGAGTTCATGGAAATTTATTGTCATTAAAAAGTAAGTTCATGATTCACTTGCCTTCTAAAGTATAAACCCAACTTTAGTAAATTGTCAGTAGCTGACAATTTACTAATTGTCAGTAGCTGATCATGTCCATGTTACAGAATTAAAGAGCCAAGAGAAGACTTTAAAGATCCTCTAACTCAGTCTTTTTTTTTTTTTCACTACACAGATACTCTAATAGAACTACCTGCTTACAGGTCACACATCTATTAAGGGCTGAACAGGGTAAGAAGTAAGGGCTTTGCCTCTAAGCATGGGTTGTTCTCCTAGACATTATGCTGAGCCTAACCCCTTGCAGAGACAGAAAAAGTTTATATATCTGTACAGAGCAAATGGATCTCAAGTTGAGATGATATTCTTTAGGGACCTATTAATATCTGAGAATATAAGCTACAGACCCTTCATTGTGTTTTGTCAAATGGATAGGAGAACATTTTTTTTTTCTTCCTTTGGTGATATTATGGACAAAGTGACTCAATGGAGATCACTGTGAAGTGGTTCTGAGTTGGACTTAATTAACCAACTGGCTTTCCGTATTTACTTGTGAGTAAATACAGGCCTGCCCAAGGCCTGAGCCACTTGTCTGGAGATGGGCAGCAAGCTCATAGTAAGTGAACCTCTGAGAATCATTCACTGGCCCTGGCTAAGGCGTATAGTGGCCTGGGAAGCCTTGACACTTCAAAGGATGAGATAAGGGCACAGCTGAAGATGCCTGGCTCCAATCCCAATTAACTAAAAGGAGACTGCAGCTGCAGCCTCCACACTCCTACAACAAATGACTACCTGTAGATAAGGTAGCTTCCTAACTAGCACACTTTACTGCTTGGGGAAATCTTTGAAGTTTTCTTTAGTATCCCTCTCCTTTGTCTGAAAACCAGTAAATATGGGCCACCTAGAGAGGTTCTTTGTCTTAGCCAAGAGAAAATCTCAAATTCTGTTAGAGGGGTCTGAACCATCTGGAGCCCTAAAATCATCCTATTTGGCTTTTTTTTATTTCAGCCTTCACCAGCTGTCCACTCTTTAAGGAGATTGTGGACCTGATCCTCCTGTAGTAACTAAGAGACATTTACCTGTTAGTGATTGTTTCTCCTTTGGATACTGTTTGTCTATTCTCATCTGTTGTGTATAACCTTCATGCTTATTCAAACTGCAGCCAATACAAGCTTTGTAACCCTTAAGGTCAGATTTCCTTCCTAGGTTTAAAGTATCTCTCACTACTTAATTGAAATACCTGATACTTTATAATGAGGTTGCAGGTATGTGACTAGGTACACCCCAGCCATGTGTACCAGTTCCAGGCTACACAGAGACCATGGCTGTTAAGACTCCTCTGGAGAGGATGGAAGCCCATGATATAGTGGTACCTCGCTGCAAAAGCCAGCATGGCTTTAGTTCCAAAACTGATATATCCTTGGTGTACATGGTGGTTTA
This sequence comes from Myocastor coypus, assembly GCA_004027025.1. Lineage (NCBI taxonomy): Eukaryota > Metazoa > Chordata > Mammalia > Rodentia > Myocastoridae > Myocastor > Myocastor coypus. The sequence goes on from PVJA010049831.1 coordinate 3,299, forward strand.
TGACCAGCTCTGTAGTATAATTTGGGGCTTGTTTGCATTTTCAGGGTCCTCCAAGTCAAATTCCTGGCCTGTTAGAAAATCTGTTTAAGTTATACAGAGTTAATTTCTGTCTCTTGAAATTTAGAAAACTAACTGATACAAGTGGCTAAAAAGTAGTTTCAAAATGTGAGTTTTTGGTGCAAGATATATTCATCATTGTATAATCAATGTGGAATTGGATTATCTACAAAGATATTTACCAAACTCACACCAAATAAAGCTCCCTGGTATGAAAAGGAGAAGGTAGCATCTACAGGTTGGCATTAGGAGAAAATGGCAAAATTACTAACTGTTAGGGTGGATTATCTTACTAGCTGCATGTAAGCCAGTTCTTGTGTAGACAGTAAATTCATTAGTGAGAAACAAACTATTTTTGCCATTAAATGGTATGCTTTATTGGGGGGGGGGGTGCAGGGCTCACTACACATCTCAGAATTGTAGTTATCCTCCTGATTTGTGCCTCCCTACTGCTGGGTTTACAGGCATATGCCACCATGCCTGGCCTCTATCACCAGCTCAGCATCCTCAAGGACAGGGTCAGTGTGGCATGCAGGGCCAGGGATTCAACCCTGGCCTCTGCACTTACCTAAGCAAGCACTTAGTCCTCTGAGCTATATCACTGGTCCTTAAATGGTATGTTTTATTTTGAATCTAGAACTGTTGGTCTGGGATAGGTTAGTTTATGGAAGTAACTAACATTTATTTACTAAAAAAATGTTTTTTAAAAAGAGGCTTTTGTATGCTTAAATGCCTGAGAAAAGTAAGCAAACTTTGGAACTTACGTGTGCTAAATTTGTATGGAATAAGTATACAAAAAGTGCCTTAGATAACCTTAAAATGCCAAGAAAGTTGTAGCTTACAGTTTTCTAATTTGTTTTTTCATATTAGAGTACAGTGGTGAAGGAATGCCTTTTAAATTTATCATGGCAACTCTAGGGAGCTACCTGTAAGCAAGTTCACCTTTTCATGAACAAAAAGCCTTCATCTTTTCATCTTTTTGTTGCCCATTATGTCAAATTATTTTAACATCAAATATTTATAGATGAACAAGGCATACACACAATAGTTGCTACTCTGAGGTTAGTGATAAACTGGTATTTAGATCTGTACATAAAGGACAAGTTGAAGACATTATTAAAAAGTTGTGCTTGGTATACAGCAAAGGGACTACAAACACTATGCAGAAAATTCAGCTACGGTTCACTTAATTTCCAAGCTGCCTCCCTAGTAAAATGGGATAATGAAAACCAAACACAAGTTATCTGTGTTTAAACCCAGAAATATAAGCCGGGCGTGGTGGCGCACGCCTGTAATCCCAGCACTCAGGAGGCTGAGGCAGGAGGATCAGTGTGAGTTCGAGACCAGCCTGGGCTACAAAAGTGAGCCTAAGGCCAGCCTGAACTGCATAGCAAGACCCTGTCTCAAATAAATAAATAAATAAATAAATAGATAGATAGATAGATAGATAGATAGATAGATAGATAGATAGATAAATAAAATAAAGTAAAATAAAATAAAATAAACCCAGAAATATGCTTAATATGCATGCTAGGTGATGGAAAGTGGGGAACTGAACCTGGTCTTGCAACCTAAAACTCGTGAAATAGGTAATAAATGGCTAAAAAATTTAAATAGCTCTGCTAAATATTTTGAAGTCCTATGAATGGTTAATTTTATTTATTTCAACATTCTTAGTTTTCCAACAATTAGTACATTCTTACATACTATTACAATGTACTTGGTAATTCTTTTTTTATTGAATTTATTATTTTAAAATATGGAAGTTTATATAAATATCTCAATTAATGATAACCTTTGCTTGAAAAAATAAGAGATTTGGTAGAGTTTATTATTGTTTCTCTATTTACTGAAGTAGTTTAATATAGCTCAAAGTCAAAGTAATCAGGTAGAGGGTGAGTTTGTTCTCCAACATAGGTCAGTCAAAAATGTTCCTATGTCAACTGCTAAGTCATTTTACTTTAAGATATAAAAATTATGTCTTCAAAGAATGTTCTTTGTTCTGGGTGTGGTGGCGCACCCCTGTAATCCCAGCACTTGCGAGGCTGAGGCAGGAGGATCAGTGTGAGTTCGAGACCAGCCTAGGCTACAAAAGTGAGCTCAACGCCAGCCTGAACTGCACAATGAGACCCTGTCTCAAAAAGACAAAAAAAAAAAAAGAATGCTCTTTGTAATATAAGCAAATTACTTTCACATTTAATTAAAGTACTCTGAGGATCTAAAACTTCATGTTCTGTTTTGGCTCTATTAATACCTGGGTTAGCTCAGCCACTGACCTCTTCCAATCTGCTTTCTTGAATGTATCAAGAGGCTGTTGCACTAGATTGCCTAAGCTTTCTCCCAGTTCTAAGATTTTTCTATGAATTACATATGTATCCTATGTGCCAGTAAGATTTTTTAACTATCTGAGGGCATGAATCACACCTTAACTTTCTCTGGAAACCTATATATTATTTAGTTTCATGTTATACACTAAATAGTGTACCTATAAAACTGAGTTGCAATTATTTTATACTATATGGAGCCAAATTACTATACCTTATAGTAGAAAAGTAAGCAGTGATTGCAACGTAATACTTAATATTTACAGTGAGATCTTACCACTATAATTAGCTTACCTTTCAGCCAAGCAAATTCTTTGTTTAATTGCATTAGGTAAGGTGGGAGCTGGGAGCAACGACTATTAAGATAATTTCCACTGAAGTATTCTGTTCTCTTATCCCCATAGTCCATCAAAATACTTCAGATTTGTAGACCTTATATTTTATATACTATGACAACCTAGTGCAATGGGCACCTCTAATATGCCCTCAAATGATATCCACTTCCTGGTAGTAGAACCCTGGTACAGTCCTCTCCTATAATGTGCCAGGCTGCTCTGTGTGGATAAAAGCACGCATACAGCAGAAGTGGTGAGACGTGACTGCCTAGATTATGTCTAAAGACTACAGCTGCTGCTATCTGAGGACTCACTCATTTGCTTCTACTTTCTCAGGGATCAGGTGTTTCATGGGAAGTCATATCATGAGCACCCCAGGGAGGGGTGGACATGGTGAGGTACTCCTACCAAGAGCTGCATGGTGATCTAGAAGCATGTTCTTTACACCCACTCATCTTTGGGCCTAGAGAGCATGTAACGTCAAAAAAGACCTAGAGCCAGAACCAATTTCTGATTCTCAGAAATTGTGTAAAATACTTTTTTTACACTGCTAAGTGTTGGAATAATTTGTTATGAAGCAAATAAACAACTAACATAAAGAATCCTTTTATTAGATGAAGTACCCTACATTCTTGCCTAGATGATAAGTTTCCAAATGTTGTCCTTGTCAAAGCACCTAGACTTCTAATCTGTAACTGCTGTTCAAAACGTTTTAGTAGCTCCCCATTATTCATAGGAAAAATTAAACCATAGTTCACATCACATAAAGCCTCCACAAACTGGTTTCTCCTTTCTACGAAGTTTCAGATATATCTCAATGCCTTTGTACATTAATTATACTTTCAAATTTTCCAAATTCTCTTTTCTTTGATATCTCTATTAATTCTGTTCCTGTACCTAGAATTCCTCATTCAGTTAGCCAATCTTCAAGATTCAATTCAAATACCATGGTGTGTGTGTTTGTTATATATTTTTCTTGGACATAAAGGATAATGCCTGGTTTACATAAAATATTTATATATTTATTTATTTAAATTTAAAGAAATCAGTCCATATTCTGCTCCAAGGCAGAGGGGCACATGGCAGAGAGCAGCTGCTCATGGTGGCAGAAGAGCAACAATGGCAACAGGCCAACAAGGGCAACCGAGGCAACAGGAAGAGATATATATGTAACTTAACTCAACAAATATCTTTCAACATTTATTGTGTATTTGTCATTTATTTTGTAAGGCACTGGGAATAATAAAGACAAACAAGACTTGAACCATCACTTGATCTTAGCCAAAAGGCTAAGAAACGATACAAGGCTCAAATCTAAGAGCGCCTACAAATTTAGCAGAGAAGTTAGAAAATAAATTATTAGTTATAAATGAAATGAATGTTTCAAAAATAAGGTAGTTCACAGAATTCTGGGCATATGAAGCAAAGAAGACGTCCAACTTACTCTATGGACTTAGAGAAACCTGCTCTGAACATTTGCTAAGCAAGAAATTTAATAAAAACCCAATTGAGATAAAAACATGGTCTAGAACTTTGGTCTAAAAAATCTAAATCAGCAAACAAAATGACGATACAGCTTGATAGTATTCTATATAGAAACAGGATTCTATTTGACAAAAAGCACTATGTACAATTTAACTGGAAAGACAACACTGTGGCTTTGCCAACAGAAATATACTTGATACGAATTTGGAAACCCTTAAAGAGATATGAAAAAGCAGAGCCTCTTCAGAACAGAACAGCCGCAAATGGGACACCAGGAAATCAGGTCACAAGAAAAGTAGCTTCTCCAAACTGGAAGGTATACAACAGAAGACTCTGAAGGTGTACAATGTTCAAATAGCCTGTCATGCTGAAGAAAGATTATGCCCATATACTCCTGGGAATTTACAGGTTTAGCAAGGAAGACACAGGAAAGGAACACTTTTTAAACTGCCAGAGCTATTCAAAGCAGACTGTCTCTATCCTCAAGGTGATCATATTTCAACTGGTTGGCTACTGTTACAAACTGAGCAAACCTTACAGAGAGGAATCCAAATTCTTTGGCATAGCTTTGTACTAAAGCCACTTCAATCCTGGCATTTTATGGCTTGAATGCATGAGTATTAAAGGATATCTGTCTTAATCTATATTGTAATGTCAAATAGATCATATTTCCCATATGGTGCTGTGTTTTATTGTAAGAGAAAGGAAAAGGACAAGACAGGTTTCTGGTATCTTCAAAGAAGCCACTTACATGGCCTTCCTAACAACCACTTTCCAAGTAAAAAACTTGATTGAGACATAGTTCACATGTATCTCATTATTTAATCTAAAATCTTATATTTAAGGTATGATTTTTTTTCTGTAAAGTATGTAGCAAACATGGAAGAAAATATTTCTTTGTCTATTTGGTTGCATTTATATATTTATCAATTTTTAATGTACTCAGTACAGGGTCTACAGGGTCTCAATACAGATTAGACTCCTAGTGGTTCTGTTGTCAGCCTCCCAAGTGCTGGGATTAAAGGCATGTGCCACCACACTCAGTCTCACTGACCTCATCCACTGAACTATTAGGCTGGCCCAGTTGAATTAGAAAGGTAACTTGTCTGATTTTCCCCAAGATTCTCAAAGCAAAGTTCTCTTTTAAAATGTATTAACATTTATTAACAACCTATTAACATCTATTAACAATCTATATCTCTATGATTCTAGATTTCAAAAAAATCAAAATATATGCTTCTTATGGTTAATTTCTATTATGAGAGCTCAATAGGAAGGATATATCTTAATGTGAACAGAAATTTGACATGTAAAATGATGCTGGCCTATTGTCCTGTTCTTAACTTGCAGATGTCTTAAATAACAAAGAAATTATCACACAAGTGCTGAAAAGCCTACATAACACTCCACAAAAGTTATGATCCCTGGTTGATCTCACTGCAAAAGAGAATACACAGGGGAGTTGAACCTGTTCTTATTAAGCAGTTCTTTTGAAAAACAGAAATTTGATATTATGTGAAATAGTTTAATATTCTTACAAAGTACAAGTTTTACAGTACAAAGACAAACCCATTCTGAGAAGTTTAATATGTATAAAATGAAAAAAAAAATTAGAGTTTTGAGTTAGGAGGAGGCTTGAAGTTTGCTGGCTTAAATAGATGCTGACCTTTGGTTTTTATTTATTGAAAGCTAAACCATCTGTTTGAGTAGAAACAGACTCACCACAAGAAAAAGTGAAAGTGATCTCATTGAAGGCGACAGAGAGTCTAAGGTCAGTGAGGTACAGTGAGCTTAGCAGCTGGTTCCTCAGGGCCAAACAAGCAGTAATATCCTAGAGGACAGACAGCAGGCAGCTCTAAGCTAATGGGGCCTGGAGGGTCCTGATATATTAAATACTTTATTAGTACATCAGTACTGAAAAAGAAAACTACTCAAAGGAAACATTACCTGTTTCATCAAAAAATCATCAAATCAATATTCATTCTCAGCAAACTGGCAACATTTCAAGTACATAATGCAGCTCTGTTTTCCTGGTTTGGTTTGGTTTGGTTGTGTCCTTTAAAGTGTCTATTTTCAAGTTTGCTTAATGGAAGAAGATTCACAAGAAGCAAACTAATAGCTTGGGAAGACTTCAAAATAGATAATACTAACAACTTCAAGAAGCTAAAAATGAAGTAATGTAGCATTTCTTTGGGCATCAGATGGGGAGGAGACTGAGATAAATATACTTTTGTTTTTGTTTTTCTTTTGTTGTTGTTTGTATTTAGTACAGCATCTACATACAGGATCTATAATAGGGTCTCACTACACAGATCAGACTTGTGATGATTCTGTTTTCAGCCTCCCAAATGCTGGGATTACAGGCATGCATTACCATGCCCAGTCTCGATCACCATCTCAGCATGACCCAGAGGCAGGGCCAGCACAGCATGCTGGGGATCGAACCCTGGGCACTTTAGTCTGCTGAGCTATCTGGCCAGCCCCAAAATTTTCTGTTTTTGTTTTTTATAAATATGGGCAGTATAATCACTCAAGGTGATTATCTTTGAGTAGTATAATATAAATTCATAAATGAGAAGATGGTGTAGTTACATTTAGTTGAGGAAAGATACTATAAGAACTACAGAAATGATCTAGTGGCCTATAAATGTGAGGAAAAGTTGTTCAGAGATGCTAGGATTTCTGCTAGATCCTGAGGGATGGTCAGAGACAAGCAGGATAGAGGGAAGTAGGCAGCACCCAGGACATGGCCACATGTGCAAAGGCACCAGGGTGATCTCTTTAGATATACACCAGATCAAGCCAGGTCCCTACCTCAAACTCCTTAGTACCTTCCCACAACACTGATAAATGTCAACTTCACTGAGGCCTTACACTTCCCTGTCTGATCTAGCTCCTGCTCCCCTCTCCAACCTTACTTTACATCACTGTCACCTCTTCTTACCCACCTCCTAACCTAGTACTGCCCATTTCAGACAGTCCCCAAAAGTAACACATCCTCTCCTGCCTCAGGACTTCTGCTCTCTTGCTCCCCCTCACTTGGATCTTCTCCCTGTGGGCTCTTCATCCTTCACATATTGGTTCAACTACTATCTCTCAGCCCAGGAAACTGCCTTTCTTTACCCCTGATCCCCCACTGTATTTCATCACAAAGCCAGGCTTTTTTCCTCTAATTTATCACAAACCACAATTGTTTTTATTATTATTTGTTTTGTTCTTTCTTCCACTTAAATGCTCCAGCAGCTGAGGACCAGATACACATTATTCAATGTTTATATCCTCAGTGTTTGGCATAAAGTAGGTTCTTGGTAAGTATTTGTGAATAGACAAATAGCTACAGATAGAATGGACTATGAGTAGAGGGTAGTTTAGTTAGATTTAGGTACAGCAGTAGCTTAGACCTTTAATTTCAGGCCAGAGCACTTAGATTATTACAGACACTGAAAGTCCACCATTGGCTTTTGAAAAGTATAATGATACTGTAAAAGCAGCACATAAGGAAGACTTATCTTTTTCTTTTTTTTTTTTTTGTCTTTTTGAGACAGGGTCTCGCTGTGCAGTTCAGGCCAGCCTTGAGCTCACTTTTGTAGCCCAGGCTGGTCTCGAACTCACACTGATCCTCCTGCCTCTGCCTCCCGAGTGCTGGGATTATAGGTGTGCGCCACCACGCCTGGCTTAGAATTTTTTATTTTTATTTTTTTTATTTATTTATTTATTTTTCTTGTTTCAGAACTTTTGTTTATTTATTTATTTTATGGCCAGCTCAGCCTGCTCTGAGGGCAGGGCTGGCGCAGTATGTGGTGCCAGGGATCGAACCGCGGTCCCTGCAGCTTCCTAAGCTTTCTTAAGCAGGCACTTTAGACTACTGAGCCATCCTGCTGGGCCCCAGGAAGACTTATCTTAATAGTAGTGTACAGGGTGGATTTGAGGATTAGGATTGAAAAACAACAAATTAGGCAGGCTAGGTGCGTTGCTACTGCAGGAGGCTGATCCCAGAAACACCGCCCATGGCCTCGGTGATGCAGAGGAAAAGCCAAGGCACCCAGTACCTTTGCTTTCTCCATGAGACCCCCACTCTTTATTTCTTTCTGCCCACTCCAAGTCCATAAATGTCATCTCCTGTGATAGCCCTGAGGGCCTACAAGACTCTGACAACACAAGGGAAAGGAAGGGACATAGCACAGATGGTATCCAGCTTCTAAAAGAAAAGCAGAAAGGAAAGGAAAGAGCACTCAATTCAAAATGTGGATTCTCTTGACTGTCTCTTCCCAGATCCCTCACTGGATCCCCACATAACACACAAAGGGAATGCTGCAGCAAGCAGCAGCTGTTAATTTGTCCCCAACACCCACCACTTCCTTACTGGAAGAACTCTATATACAACTTTTTCCTGACAGAAACTATGCGTTCCTCTTTTTTCCTGCCCAGGAATACAAATTTGATACTTGAACTGCACCCATCATGTTATGATCATCTGAAAAAAAAAACAGCAGAATTCAGCCACCTTGGCAAGGCAGGATTACCTAACATGCTGAAATTATTGAAAGAACACTTGCAACTAGATTGGCTGATTGTGGTTACTTGCTATGGACATTTCAATATATTAAAAAACAAAAACTCTATTTAAGTTAAAGTGTTGCTAATTTATAGATTAACTCGGGAGCTGGGGAGATGGCTCCGAGGCACAAGTGCCTGCTGGGCAAGTGCAAGGTCGTGAGTTTGAACCCCGGTCCCACAAAAAAAAAAAAAAAAAGATTAACTCAATCCTTAAATAAATGCCTTGTACTCCCCACAGCCTGATGCCCAAATTCTGAGTTTTCTATATGTTCCAGTACACATTCTATCTCCCAAAATGAGAACAGATATTAGCTATCAAGATTCTATCACCATTCACATCTTTTTTAGTTTTTCATTCTCTACTGTACACACTGGGAATTTATTTTATTTATTTTTTTTCTTGTTTCAGAACCTTGATTTGTTTATTCACTCATTTTTATGGCCAGCTCAGCCCACCCTGAAGGCAGGACTGGCGCAGCATGTGGTGCCGGGGATCAAACCGCAGTCCCTGCAAGCCGCCTAAGCTTTCCTAAGCAGGTGCTTTAGACCGCTGAGCCATCCCGCCAGGCCCCTACACTGGGAATTTAAACTACACTGTATCTAACAGATCTCTCTTTTAAAAGGTTAACTGGCATATTATTTGATTTAAAACTTATCTAAAAAAATAAAATAAAACTGATCTAAAGTGTCACAATTAAACTAGGCCTAGCAAGTTATATCATCATTAACGGTGGGGGGACCCATAGAGATCCAAGGAATTAAACCAAACTGTAACAAAATTCTAAGCACAATTTGAGTTTTATTCTATTTCCCCTAGAAAATTGTGAAATCAATCTATTAGCTCAAAATGTAAATATAGGTCTTTACAAAATTTTACTTGTGCTAGTATAATAAATGTTAACTTTCATCATATTAATTGCCAGTTACACTAGTGAATTATGCTCTGTATTCTTAGAGGAAAATAAGGTTTTTTTTCTTTTTAAGTGAATAGTGTGATTTTTCTCCTTTGCTTATCAGAAACTTTCTGTGGAATTTTGCTACTGGTTTTAGTAAGGACAAAAAGTCTAACAAGCTATAATTTTTCATACATTTAAGTGAAAACATTATTTTATTTATTTGGTAGAGAGCCTCAATATACAGCTCAGACTCATAGTGATCCTCCTATCTCAGACTCCCCAGTACTGGGATTACAGACATGTTCTACTATGCCCTGTTTTGGTGGTTGGCATGGCATGCCTGGGGTTCCAGGGCCAGTACAGCATGTGGTACCAGGGACTGAACCCAGGTCCTTGCATGTGCCAGGCAAGCGATTAGATCACTGAACTATCTCCCCAGCCCAAAAACATTATTTTAAAAGAAGACGCCATTGGGGCAGACAAGTTTTGGCAGACACAGGAGACAGTGGTTCAATCCCTGGAGGAAGGAAGGAAGGAAGGAAGGAAGGAAGGAAGGAAGGAAGGAGGGAGGGAGGGAGGGAGGGAAGAAAGGAAGGAAGGAAGGAAGGAAGGA
>PVJA010049832.1:0-13560 GCA_004027025.1 Myocastor coypus
CACTCCACCAAGCAGCACAACTCCCAGCCATGAGAAGTCGGCAGCTAGGGTCTCCATGCTGTTATCCCTACTTGCAAAACATTTTCTTTCAAATGCATAGGCACCCACTACGGGAAATGCCAACGGTAGAAATGAACAGAACTGGGGGTGGTTGGCCAACAAGCCCATTTGTCTGCACAGAAAGACAAATTATCACATGCATCAGTCAACCGTCCACTGCTTGGGCCAAGAACCCAACACCGACAACTTCCGGGAGACAGGGTCTATCGCCGTTGATGGTTTCTGGGCACCCAGGTCGGCAGGCTGCCTTTGGAGCAGGAGCACTCGTGCTGCCAGGGAGGCCAGAGCACAGATGCACCGTTTGCTTACTTTGCAGCAGCTGGGACACACACACGGGAGCAGCACGAGAGAGGAGAGAGTCAGGGACCCCCTCCTGAGTGGAAGCAAGTTAAACTCACAGAAACAGAGAGGGCTGAGGGGAGCGAGCGCTAGGGCCCTGTTAGTGCTTTGCCTTCAACCATTCTCTGAGTCTAGAGGCAGAAGACACAAAATTTGGGGTGAGCAGGAGGAGAAAGTTCGAGAGATCTATTCCACGTCATAGCGAGAAGAGTGAACAATGTCTGGGGAACAAAGGGACAGCCGCGACCCTCAGAAGCGAAGTCTCCCAGAGCTGCTTCCGAAGGCAGGAAGCATGATGAGATCAGCGTGCTTGCAGCTAAGGACGGCCCACGAAGCAGATCGATGGAAACCGTCCTTTATTAGGATAATTTTTTTAAGAATAGAAATGTGGTATTTTTCTGTCCTACCTCATAAGCTAGTCAATACAAAAGGGCAAACACATCACAGTAGACTGCTGCAAAGAGGTGAGCATTCATTCCCAGAAGCCAGGGTGCTCAGAGTCAGTCCTGCTCGCACTGGTTCCTCCTCCCGCCCTCTGCCAAGGCAGGGGGGGGACCCTCGGCAGTGTTGGATCTGGCCCCGTTCTTAGCTGCCTTTCAGCCCTGTAGTTGTGTTATGGTTTAGGTCTAGTTGTCCCCCAGAGCCTCATGCTATCACGGGGCAGGGACTTCTAGAGTTTGAGACTTGACTGATGATCCACTGGGATTACGGGTTTTAGTACCGATGGGATTTTGGGTCTGAGTCCTTCTGGGATTATGGGTGTGGCCTAAGGCGGATAGGCTGAGGCAGAGAGCCTGAATGTGATATAAAGAGAGTCAGAGAGACAGACTGAAGCTGTTGCTCTCTGCTGCCCTGATTGGTCAGTTGCCTCTGTCACCATTTTGTTGCTGTTCCGCTGCCATGAACTGGATGCTCTCTACCCTGTTCCACTCAGCCTCGGGCCAGCTGAATATGGACTGAAACCTCCACGAACTGTGAGCTAAATAAACCTTTCTTTCCTTGATTTTGAGTGTCGGGTGTTTTTCCCAGCAGTAAGCAATGAGTAACTAAGACAAGCTAGTAACTTGCAGGCCTGCCTGCCTGGCTGCTTGCAAATATTTGAGATGAATGCTCCAGGTCCAGGTGCTAAAGCTAGGCTTTTGCTATATATACTCCACAACTCTGCCTACTTTTATTTTTTTTTAATTATTTTTTCCTCACTTGAGCCAAAGCTCCAGATGAAGTGTTTGACAGCTTCTGCTCCTCCTGGAGAAGTCAGAACCCTCGCAGACCTCGGATGAAGAGCGGAAACAGCTTCCGAGCAGGAAGGCTGCTGGGAGGCAGGAGGCAGAGTTCACAATATAAATAACTTCCCCGTCACTCACAGTTGGCAGCCAGCACAGTCTAGGACATGCCAGCAGATGGTGTCCCAAGGGATCTTTCAGCCTGCTCCCTGTCACCAGGAGAATTGTCCAGCTAGCGAGCCCACAGCCAAGGCTTCTGAGGGTCCTTCTGGGCACTGGGGAGGATCAGAAGTGACGTTACTCCTCCCTCACTCCACAGCGTGTCTGCCCTCACCCCTGCTCTCCCTCCTGGCTGTTCTTCTGCCACCTGTGCCACCTCATGGTCAGTGCCTGGCAGGACATGCAGACCCTGACAGAACCCACCTCCTGTATCCTTTCCTTCTGACCAGCAGTGCTTTGCGCCAACTCTGTCTCGGAAGGACAAGGCCCCTCAGCTGGAAGCTACCGCAGGATGGTTCAGATCTGCACAGCAGCCCTCTGCCACGCCCATTCCCTAGTGTTATGGTTTATGTCTAGCTGTCCCCCCAAAGCCTCTTGCAGTCATGGGGCAGGGACTTCTATAGATTGAGACTTGACTCATGAGTCACTGGGATTATGTGATTTAGTACTGGTCTGGCGTTTGAGACTTGATCCATGATCTCTGGGATTATGTGTTTTAATACTGATGGGATTATCTGTCTGAGTATAGCTGGGACTATGGGTGTGGTCTAGGGCAGATATCCTAAGGCAGAGAGCCTGACTGGAGTATAAAGAGCACCAGAGAGACAGATTCAAGCTGTTGCTCTTGCTCTCTGCTCCTCTGGTTGGTCAATTGCCTCTGTCGCGATTGTTGCTGTTCCACCACCATGAACTGGATGCTCTCCGCCCTGTTCCACTCAGCCTCTGGCCAGCCGAGTATGGACTGAAACCTCCAGTAACTGTGAACTAAAAAAACCTTTCCTTGCTTCATTTTGAGTGTCAGATATTTGTCCCAGCAACAAGTAAAGAGTAACTAAGACACCTAGTTTCCCCAGATCCCCCACACCAGCTGGGAAATACAGCCAGTGTCTTATAGGACAGTGGTACCATCCAAGTAGTGACACCTGCAGCTTTGATTGGAGTATGGTGGCTCGAACCCTACTTACAATGATCCCATTGGTAACGAATCTAGGTGTGCTGGTGAAGGTCTATAAACTCAGAACTCTGAGAGTCTGGGGCAGGAGGATCTCAAGTTCAAGCCCATCCAGGGTGATTAGCGACAGCCTGTCTCAAAACAACTTAAAAAGAGCAGAGATATAGCTTATTGTGAAGGCTCTAGGTTTAATTCTACTACTTTAAAAAAAAAAAAAAAGTTTATATCTTTAAAGCACCCAGTAGAAATCTGGGTCTAAAATCAGACACATGAATATGACCTGTAACAGTGACAGTGTAAAGGGGTTGGAACCTTTAACTGATGCTACAACTTGTACTAAAAAGATAAATGTAATTGTAACAATTTTACGTGATTCATCTGGCTTGCTATATCTGCTTACCAATACGAGGAATTGTGCTGGAAAAAAAGGAACTTAATATGCCATCCTGCTTAAAGTTGCACCAAATCTTTACTAAATTTTATGTCTATTGGTCCATGCTTGCAGGACCTCCTGGTTACAGCCATGGCTGGCGTGGGTGCGGAACACATCCAGATTTCGCCCGCATCCTCTTCTTTCCCTCCGTCTTCCTCCCTCTCTCGGTTCCTCCCATCTACTCTAAAGATTAAACAATACACTCAGTTCAGTCTCCCATGGTGAAAGGTGCAGGCTCCCAAGGGGCCCTGCCTGTTACCAACAAGCAGTACCCAGGCACCCCGTGAGAAGGCCTGAGAACGCTGTAGGATGTCAGGCAGAAAGCCTGAGCTTTCGGTCTCCAGGAATGAGCTCTGGGTTCCCAGGTCCCTGTATGAGCCAGGGCTCCCACGTGGAGACTGGCCTCTCTCTGGGCCTAGACCAAGCCCACAGCTCCTCCCCGTCAGGTTCTGCAAGGTGAAGCCAGGGAAGCCACAACTCAAACACTCCAACTGCTGTCAACCTTATAGAACACCCCAGGGAAATGCTGCAGCTGTCCGAGGTGAGACACTCCTCCAAAAGTTCAAGTATTTGTCCAATCTCACCTAGGTACATCTGCTAATCTGAGCAACAGATTTATGGATAAAAATATGTAATGTAAAAACCACTGTTAATTTCCTATTCTTGTTTTGAAAATCAGTAACATCTATTGTATGTTACTCTGTTTCTGTCTTTGTTTCCGCTATTTGTTTTTCCTTTCGTTATACCTCTTCAAAATAAGATCAAATTACATTTAAAAAAAAAAAATCCTCATGAGATTGAGCAATAACTTACCGTCCTTCCATTAACCCCTCACTTGTGTGACATAACTGCTCTGTCATCCCCAAAGTTGAGTGTGGAGAATCTGGACCACCCTCCTGCTTTACTTTCCCTGGATTCCTTCCTCCTACCTCTTACCAGGCCAGAAAGGAACGAAGTCTTGGCCTTCAACTTTCCTACATCCTGGTACCTTGGTACCTACATCCTGGGGCCAGGCTCACTGGGAAACTAGTAGGGATGTCTACACCACAGCCTGGAACAACTCTGTAAATGAGTCCTCCACCTCCTCCAGCTCAACTTAACCTAAGAGACGTGATGAAAATTTAGATCGTATTGCAAGAAAATTGTCTGATTTGTCAGTTGTCATGGTGTCTAACCTGTGTTTTCGTCTGAGAAGCCAGGGATTACCTCCTTCTCCGTCTCTGATGTTCTTCCTTATCAAGCCCTGGTCTTCCATCCCTTTCCACCCTCCTATCCCACACTGATGCCAGTAAAGATCACATCCCAGGAAACATAAAGGAAAAAAACACATTCAGAGCTCCTAACAGACAATTCCTTCATGACAAACAACTTTTTCATTTAGTCACGCAGAAGTTTAAACAAGATAGGGCATGTCCATTGCTTAGGAAAATGCCTAATCAGTAAGTATACAATGAATATAGCTATTAATCATTACTAATTGTCTACTATGTCATTCAACATCCTGAAATACAGGAGACAGCTTCAGTAGGCAGTTTCTCTGAGACTCACAAACCCTGCTGTGTTCTCTGAGTCAGATGAAGACAGAATAATGGGGTTAAATGAGAATTTGGAGTTAGTAGCCCTTCCCCTCGTACCCAGGAGCTTTAATCTTCCTTTGTTATGCAGGTTTCATCTCTTCACACAGTACCTGCTGGCACTCTAACACCAAGAGCCAGCCAACGTTTTTGCAAAGGGCCAGAAAATAGATAGCTGTGTTATTGTGGCGGGGGAGGGGGGGGGGTGTGAAAGCTCTGTCGCTAATATCCAGTTCTGCTGCCCTGTCATGGAAGAAGGCGTAGACTGTTGGTAAAGGACTGATGCAGCTGTGTCCTAGCAAAATGTTATTTGCATTTTGCTCAGAGCTATAGCTTATACCCGCCGCTTCACATCAGTAACCAGTGTCTAGAATATAGCAAGGGATCTAGTGTGAGTTTTAAAAGACAACTGACTCGGAAAGTGATACATCCTAATCTGAATTCCCTGAGTCCTAAAAGTCGCTATTTTGGCACTGAATTACATATGCCTTTGTGTTGTTCAGAGTCACACCACGTGTCTCTCCTTCTTTCCATTTGTGAACTAATATTAAATAGGCCTGAAAAGGAGATCCAACTTCACCTCTGCAGCAGTTTAATGTACCTTGAACTTGTGTCACATTTGCAAAATGGGGACAAGAATCCTGCTTTGGGGTGGCACGAAGTTCAGGAATTGCAGAGACAGGGCCAAATTGTTAAACGAGCTCTAGAACAGGACTAGACCTCCTTCTTAAGAAGTCTCTCCTCATAACTTTATTTCATACTTCTGCATTGATCTATAAGTGGACGGGCACTAGGCGTGGAGGTAATTTGGAGCTGAGCTGCAGCAGAAGGAAGCTGCCGACTAGAAAATACAGACGCTCCATTGCTTCAGTGCAGGCCCTTCCCTGAAGCTGGGGCCAACCACTAGAGTTCGGCATAAGGCCAGAAGAAGGAAGGTCTCTGCACCTGGCTGAGCTCACCACGGACACCGGGTCCATAGAAACATACTGGAGACTTATGCTTGGGTACCCAGTGGAAGGCCTCAGCCCTCCACTGCCAGGATTAAACTCTTCTGATAACGGTCCTACTAGAAAAGCACTATGCCTTCTTCACAGTGAGCTCACACCTGCAGGAGCAGGGACATAGTCCAGGAGGTCATGGTCCTCACTGCAGTCTAAAGACCCAAAAGGTACTGAGAATCAGGAGTCAATCTCAGCACTGCCTCTTGCTTCCAATCCCCACAGCCCTCACCACTGGGCCTCAGCACTTTCCAATGTTCAGTAATTTATATATTATCTTCATGGTATTAAAGATTCATGTCCATGTATCCTGTATATGATTAGCTTCTCTATTTCAACTTGATCAACTAGTTTATTTTACTTACATTGTCCTATGGTTTTATGGCATTGGTGTACTATGATTTTCGTATTAAGCATAGTGATAAACGCACATGCTCCTCTTAAAATATAAATTATGACAACAATGACGAAATGTTTATGTACCACCGGAAGCTTCCTATTCATCATCAGTGGTGAGTCTTCCTAATACAGAAACACTAGATCTGATGATGGGTATCTACTGTCCTTTCCCCATGACATGGCTTTGTTCTGGGCCTCTAGCTATACTTGTGAGGCTCCATGCCAGGCCCACACACGGACATTATAGTTTTCAAAGTACATCAATACACTTGAAAAGGACACAAATACAAAGGGAAAATCTCCTTAAAGCTTTGCATGAACTCAGCAGTTTATGGGAATCCTGTAAGACCTCACGAGGAGAACCGATGCTTGTCTTAATACTGTGGAGAAGAGGAGGCACTAGCTTCCAGGTGAGGGTAGGGTTTCCCTCCAAAGGTGCGGGTTCTTTCAGAAGGTGTTATAGCACCTAAGCTTAACCTTGAAGTTTTGTAGTTCCTTAAATTATCTTAATCCTTGTATTCACCAATATTGGCTGGCACATTATCTGGATGAATTACTATAACAAAAGTCGTGAGATTGCAGGCAACTCCGAGGCAATATTAAAGCAGTATTTTTTGGATATTAGCACCAAACCTCATCTTACATTGAATCTGGGGCTATGGAGCTCATTCAAGACCCCTGAAGAAAAACAGACTTATAAGTAATTTCCTCAAGCATGCTTGATTAAAAGAGTAGAGCATATGGCTCAGTGAACACCACAAGCTAGGCAATCCTGAGTCATCAAGCTAAGTTGGCTTGACTTACCAACGTAACCTGCAGCAGGTGCATTCTACTGACGGAATGCTCTCTGGATGGCTCCAGAACCCATGACTTTATGAATTGCTTGTAATGATCAGTACTTCCAAAGGCTGAGGCTGTCTGACATTTGAGGGAAGACAGTTTGGACCACATGACTATTTAATCTGATCACAACTAACTACTTATGAATATTCAACTTTAATAACCACAAGCTGTATACACAGTGGTTAGTTATTTACTAGTTAATATCAAGTCAGGGAGAGGAGACAGGTACTCTTGTTTTGCAGAAATTCTTTCCATCTGTCACTAATTTTTGAGCCCATGACTTCCACCAGGTAGCGCAAAGTTCTTGAGCTACTCAACTTTCAGGGTATCCTCCAATGTCCAAAGGGAACTTGCTGGGTATCTGAACATCTCCCTGTAGAGGCTACTTCCTGTGCCTGCACACTTTTCAGAGGAAGCTGAGGCCGCAGGTGTCAATCCCTTGCTGATGAGTTATGGGAGCTGAGTCCTGTATCACTGTGCCAATTTGTACCCCCATCCACTTAGTGCTCAGAATTTAAATGCAGACATCTTTGCATACTGTGTCACTTGATCCTAAGAATGCCATGGGGAAGGCCCTGGGATCATCTCCCCTTAACAGATAAAAGGATTGCCATTCAAAGAGCTTCAATATTTTCTTCTGAACAACACCAAAAGCCAGGATTCCGCTCTGGAGTGATGTAATGCCGTGACATATAACAGGTGTGCACCAGGCTAAACCACGCTGACTCTGGATTCTCTCAGCATTACTTGTCTATGAACTACTCCCTAGGAGAGACAGTCTACACACAGCTCACACCCCAAGAAGCATACCAACTAGTGAGTGATGATACTACTAGGGACACACAGGAACTTTTCATGGTGGGCAAACTAGGGAGAGTTCAAAGGAATCACTTTCTACATGCTGAACTCTCTTCCAAGGTTGCTCTGTCTAATAAGGTTCCCAAGGCAGGGCTGTCCTCCTTTGTCTTTCTGTAATCTGTACAAAGATGATCTCAAAATCCCCTCCAGAAAAAGCTGCTTCACATCTCCCTTGGAGAAACTGGTTACTGAACAAAGAAGAGACCCTATTCTTCTGTCCCCAAATTTCTTTGTTGAAGAAGCTGCCCTCTGAAGAGTAGGCCCAGAGTGACAATCAGCTTCATCTTGAAGGAACCAAGCCCTTTATGGGAGAAGCAGAACTGGATCAAAATAACTGTGCTTCGCTTTGAACATGGGTCGTCACCCAGGAGTTCACTAGCCAGAGGCTTAATTCTCACAGTGCTAAGGTAGTGGTGGGCATTAGCTTGTTGGAGCTTGCTCTCAGGAAGAGATCAGTGCAGTGGAAGTGGTCCCCAGCGGACCCCAGTCACTCCCTGACTGCTGGTCCAGCTGTTCTTCTTCCCACTCTTTAGAAATCTACTCACGCTTAGACATTTCATTATAACAGAAAACATAGTATCACACACTGTCTGATAGAACTAGCATTGTGGTTCTTCCCTCTAGTAGGACATGATGTGGTTCATATTTAGCTGTCCCACCAAAGCCTCATGTAGCCAGGGGGTGGGCTTCTAGAGCCTCTGACTAACTCGTGATCTACTGGGATGATGGGTCTGAGTGCTGCTGGGATTATGGGAGTGAGCACTTCCGCCAGCTTGAGGTGGGCAGCCTGAATGTAACATGAGAGAGACAGACTCGCTCTCTGCTGGCATTGCTGCTGCAACGCCTCCTTGGCTCCTCCTGCTCTTTGCCACTGCCATAAAAGGTTGCCCTCTGCCTTGTACCACCCGGCCTTGGATCCATCTGATTGTGGACTGAAACCTCCAGTGACTGTGAGCTAAAGAAACCTTTCCTTCCTTCATTTTGGGTGTCTGGCGTTTGTCCCAGGAATGAAAGAACAGTAACCGAGACAGGAAATGTGACCAAATGCACCACTTCAACAATTTTAGTCAGCTTGGATAGTGTTCATTTACTAGTATTTACTAATCCAGCATTCATTATAGTCTGTTCCTTTTAGATTTTTTATTTTAAAAAAAAGAATGCAAAATATAGTTTAAAAAATCATTAGAAACAATACAGAATTTCACTAAGCAAAATGATAGGAATTCAATGACAGTTGCTATGCTGCATAATGTTGTCTTCACGTTAGTTGTTCCAATAGCCAGAAATTAAGAAGAAAAAAATATTTAAGAATTAACTGTTCCTTTCCTTTCCCATCGGAAGCACCTGCGTCAGCCATCTGGATGAGTCACGGCCGTTACTTAACCACTTTGCACTCAGTGTCTCTTCTTCCTTCTCTTCTTCCTCTTTTTTTTTTCATTTTCTTATTCATTTTAATGAGAAAAAAAAAAAGATAAAGTAGCAATGAAATAGTTGCCAAACAGGTTAGTAGGACAGTTACAATAATTAATATGTTGCATATTGTTGTCTTCATAGTAGTTAATCAGAGGACAAGAGGCAGATATGATATCTTGTCTAGACAATATTAATGCAAAATTTTACTCTCAGTGAACCAAGAAAAAGTAGCTGTATATCTATCCTAACTGTCTTGTACGTAGATATAGGCTGTGAGGAAAGAGGAACACTTTTCCACTGCTGGTGGGAATGCAGACTGGTGCAACTGTTAGGGAAATCCGTGTCTTAAAGGAGTGGCTAGAAGAACCTAAAGAAGAGACAAGATGTTGGGCTGGGAGTGTGAAGCTCGTGTACCCACACACCCCATGTTCCCTGGACTCCGCTCTGTCTACAGGGAGACAGGAAAGGTCAAAGGTACCAGGCTTGATTCTGACTTCCACCTCTGCCACTTACTTGCTGTGTGACCTCAGGAAAGTCACCGTCGCTGAGCCTCAGTTTTCTCATCTGGAAAATGATCATGTGAAGCGCTTGCACCTCCTCAAGTGGCTGGGAAAAGTCCTGGGAGAATGTAGGTAGTGCAGCGCTGAGCGCAGCGTTAGCGGAACTTGGAAAGGGGTGGCCAGTGTGCTGTCCTCAGCCACAGGCCTCTGGGCCATCGCCGCAGCCTAGGCTGCTGCATTCCCATGAGTTCTTGTGGTTCATCCGGACTTCATCAGACACCCAAGGAGAAGCCAGGGAGATAGCTCAGTGGTGTAAGTGCCTGCCTGGCAGGTATAAGGTCCCAAGTTTGATCCCTGGTACCCGCAAAATGAGAGAGAGAGAGAGAGAGACAGAGACAGAGACAGAGACAGAGAGACAGACAGAGAGAGAGAAGAAATCAGAATAGCACACATTTTTATCTAGTCAAAAGTGTTCTTCACGGATAATCTCTCTGGTATACATTCCCATCTTTTTTCTTTTTTTCTAATTTATTTTTTATTTATTTATGTTATGGCCAACTCAGCCTGCCCTGGGGGTGGGACTAGCACAGAATGTGGTGGCGGAGATCAAATTGCTGTCCCTGTGGTTGCCAAAGCTTGCCTATGCAAGTGCGTTAGACCTCGGAGCTAGCTCGCCGGCCCTCCATCTTTTCCCGATGAACCTTGTCACCTCTGTGACATGATTCTTGGCAGAGTTCACAGGCCCCTGCTGCGAAGCACAATAGGACAAGCACTGGGAGAAGTCCAGCGGTGAGCAGAGCAGACGGGGCCCCTGTGCTTTCGAAACTTATCAGCTAACAGGAGAAAGGACTGTCCATGGCAATAACAAAGAGTTTAGGCGTGCAGCAGGTCCCAGGGTCACACCGCAGAGCGCCCGCCCTGTCTTGGGAGACTCAGGAGAAGTCTGCTCTCCTTCCTTCCATAGAAAACTCATGCAGTGCAACCCATCATGGCAGCTGGCTTCTCTGATTACCAAGAGAACCGGATGAGACAGTAGGCGATGCCCTGATACCAGAGTCTTCTGAGTGCAGTCAGCAGCATCTTCTGTTAAGGAAGACTCGGTAGTAATAGGATCTCATCTCAAGAGTGAACAGTTATTTCCCAGGTGCAAGAAAATGCATTTTCTTTTTTACAGCTCAACTCTGGGTCCTTTCCACAGGAACGCGCCGGGTGACACTGTGATTTCCAAAATACAATCTAGAATCCATTTATACTTCTAATTCAATATTTCCATAAATAACATGAGATAAGGACTATTCCCCCAATAGATAGTCTATTTGCCGACATCACTTGCTGAATAATGGGCTCATCTATTCTCTATTCATTTCAAATTGCACCTTTCTTGTACATAAAATTTTCGGTTATTTATGAGTTTATTTTCAGGCTCTCTGTCTTAGTCTGTTTGCCAAGGAGGCATTGCTCTAACTGTTCCCACTGCGACACACATTTTGACATCGGTTGGGCATGACCCTTCGTGGTGTTTAAAATCTCTTGAGGGCCAGCCAGATGGCTCGGTGGATTTAAGCACCTGCTTAGGCAGACACAGGGGGTGGGGGTGCGATCCCCAGTGTGCCATGCTGGCCCAACCTCAGGGGTGCACTGAGATGAGGAATGCGACCTGGCATGATGGCACATGTCTGTCATCCCAGCGCTTGGGGAGGCTGCAAATAGGAGGATCACTAGGGGTCCAATCTGTGTAGTGAGGCCCTATAGATCCTGTGCTCAATACATAAAAAATAAAATAAAATAAAACAAAAGAAACAAAACAAAATAAAATTCTTTGAGTGTGGTCAGGGTTCAATTCCCGGCATGCCATGCTGGCCTCCCCCGTGCAGCACACTGAGCCAGTGGTTGAGGCTGGGTGTGGTGGCACATGCCTGCAATCCTAGCACTTTGGGAGGCTGGGAACAGGAGAATTACTGTGAGTCCAATCTGCAGAGTGAGTCCCTGTAGACTCTGTATCCCCTCTCCTAAATGCATAAAAAATAAAATAAAATAAAATAAACAAATTATTTGAATCTGAAATGTTAAATACATCTGCCAAGGAGATGAACCTGAACGTTTATTGTTTTACTTGTTCCTCAGTATAAAACTTGAGTTGATGGAGCCCGCATGCTCATCAATGTCTATTATGTCTATTCCTATTTTTGGCTTTTCCATGTCGATGCTGCTTGTATAAGAATTGGTGGTGGACATGTTATTGCTTGAATAATCAGAAGATGGAGATTTGAGACCAGGGTCTGCCACATGCACCTGGGTGGCTTCAAGGACACTTGGTGTCTGCGGGCCTGGGTTTCTTCATTTATAAAATGAAGATGATAATAACTTCTCTCATAAGGTATTTTGACGATTCTGCAAAAGAAATAAGCTCAATATTTTACCAACTATCCTGGTACGTGTTACAGAAATACCAGAAGCTATCCGTGCATATGAAAACTCAGCTGTGTTTATTTTTAATGGTACATGATATTAAGTATTATTATCACAGAAATTGGCCTGAATATTTCACAGCTGGACAACAGCTTGTAAAAATCTGGGCATTCTATGGCCACAGATAATGGAAATTTGGGTGAGTTCGTCTTATTCCATGGCTACTACTTTCAAGAGGTTTGTCCAAATCTTCGGTTTTTA
Source organism: Myocastor coypus (assembly GCA_004027025.1). NCBI lineage: Eukaryota > Metazoa > Chordata > Mammalia > Rodentia > Myocastoridae > Myocastor > Myocastor coypus. The sequence continues at coordinate 12,482 of PVJA010049832.1, forward strand.
GTTCCAAGTCAGAAAGGACCCCTGCTCACTAGAAGGACTCGGATTTCAGAGGCGCATTGGCCAGCTCCATGGATGACGCATCTCAGCAGGGTGACACTGGGGTGTCACATGGGATGAAGGTAAACAGAATGCAATGGGGACCCAGCGCAAACCCGGAGGCTTGGAAGCCAGCGTCTCGGGAAAATCACCTTATTAAATAATCATCAGGGAATCGATCACATTTGGTCTGTAAATAGCCGCATGCACAACAATGCGGCTGTCACACTGTATTTTCTACCACTCAACTGAAAGAGAGGGATAATGCAAAAGTGTGAAAATAAGCCCATAAATATCTCCAAAGAGACTACTAAGAATTTAATTAACTGAGCAATTGAGTCTGACTTCCTTAAATTTAGGTCTGAAATATGAGGCTTGCCTCCAGAGCATTCTCCTTATTAGAACGAGGCAGGGTGGGAGAGCAGTAGAAGGAAGCGAAGCAAAGGCTCCTCCCAATTTTAGCTCCATAGTGTTGTGCCGTTAAGAAGAGATTAAAAGGAGGAATTGTTGTGTCTCTTATAACCAGTAGCGCACATGACGGAAACAGTACCCCAAAGGGGTCTACTGTCTTGGTTTTTTATTCTTAAGATACAGGACAAGTTCTCAGTGAATGATTTCGCATGGACATCCACACTGAGCCTACACCGCAAGCTCAGTGGGACCCAGAGCCCGGCATCTAGAGGAAGGTGACAGGCACGTCACAGATGTGGTCAGGGGCGCGCAATGGAAGATAGGCTCTCCTGCAGCCTCTGGCTTACCGCGGATGCACATCAGGCCCTTGTGCTACAGCGCACATGGGGTCACTCCATTCCACCAACCTAGGAGGGGTAGGGCACAGCAAGGGGTGGGTAAGGCGCAAGGCGGTGGCTTCTCGCCAGAGAAGTCTGCGGAGGTGACTCTGCAGACCCAAAGCCCTGCCCCTCCGTCCACCCCACCTTCTCATTCTTTCGCACCTCTCCCTCTCCCTCTCCCTCTCCCTCTCCCTCTCCCTCTCCCTCTCTCTCTCTCTCTCTCTCTCTCTCTCTCTCTCTCTCTCTCTCTCT
>PVJA010049833.1:0-13553 GCA_004027025.1 Myocastor coypus
AATGCCATTTTCAGCTTGGATATTGTACTTATGAGATTGTAAGACTAGATTTTTTGGGAGGCTATGTTTTAAGGAACACAAAAATCTAAGGCAATTTAAAGGCATTTCAATGGGTTCTTATGTCAATCATGACTAGAAAATACTAGTTGAAATCATCTCTTAGTAACTCTCAGAACCCTTTATTAATCCTGGTGTACTGTGAATTTGGAAACAATTTAGAAATATTATACTGTGTGTTTTCTCAGGTAAGGAACTATGGATGATTTTATCTAGAATTGCTGAACATGACATAGAATTTGAAAATTTCTGGATCTGAAAATCTTCCCATTACTTTCCAGGATTATGTTGCCATATTGTCAGAGGAATAATTTTTTTTTTGTTGTCTTTTTGAGACAGGGTCTCACTGCACAGTTCAGGCTGGCCTTGAGCTCACTTTTGTAGCCCAGGCTGGTCTTGAACTCGCACCGATCCTCCTGCCTCAGCCTCCCGAGTGCTGGGATTACAGACGTCCGCCACCACGCCCGGCAAGATGCTTAATTCTCAAATGGTATGGATATGAATTCTGTGTTTTCTACAAGCTATGTTTACTACCTGGGAGACGATAGGTAACCACTGTAAGCCAGGGGTCTTGCCCTGAAAGACGGAGACAACAGAAACTGCAACAGGGATTAAGTATGTCAATATATGCCACAGGACATTCAAGTGGCTCTGCCATTAGCAGTAGCTGCCAGAGTTGGGCACTGCGGCACACATTTACGATGCATGCACTTCTGTTTCACTGCTAGCTTTTTCTCAGCTTTAGAATTGTCCTGGAACTTCACAATTTTGATAGCCTATACAATGCACTTGTGCCACGGGGTAATCTGGTTAGCTTTATGCATATTACAGTATGCTGATGCTTAAGCCTAACCTAAAAATATGTCAATGACTGGTGATTATTACGAAAATATCACTTTTCAAGTTAAGATTCTTGGGCCCGGCAAGATGGCTCAGTGGTCTAAAGCGCCTGCTTAGGAAAGCTTAGGCGGCTGCAGGGAACGCGGTTCTATCCCTGGCACCACATGCTGCGCCAGCTCTGCCCTCAGGGCAGGCTGAGCTGGCCATAAAAATAAATAAATAAATAAATAAATAAATAAATAAATAAATAAATGTGTGTTCTGAAACAAGAAAAAAATAAAAAAGAAACCATAAAAAAACAAACAAACAACAACAACAACAACAAAAAAAACCAAATTAAGATTCTTTCCACCATTTCATTTTTTTCTTTTTTTACATTTTTGGTACAGGGTCTCGCTGCACAGCTCAGGCTTGTGGTTATCCCCATTGTCAGCCTCTGCTGCACTGGTATTACAAGTGTGCCTCACCCTGCCTGGTCTCCGTGGCCAGCTCAGTGCACACAGAAGTGGGGCTGGTGCAGCACATGATGCCAGGGACCAAACCCCCATCCCTGTGCTTGCGTAAGGCGGCACTTTGTCTGCTGAGCTATCCCGTGGGCTCTCAGTCTGTTTCTTTAGGCAAGAGATTTTCTACATAGTTTGTAATAGCCAGTAGCTATAATCAATCAACAGTGGATGGATATCAAAATGTGTAATTATACACCATGGAGTACCACTCTACCATAACAAAAGATAAAGTTGGGGCATGCAGAGTAAATCGGATGCATCCTGGGGACATATTGATAAGGGAAGAAACTCAGGAACACAACTTGAAATATGATGTAATTTCTTACATGCAAAAAGTATGTTGAGAATAGAGTCAATAGATAATGGGAAAAAAAAGGAGAGGACGAAGCTATTGCAATTCAGTGAGGACAATACATCTAAAAGTGATCCTGGACTTAGTACATTTATCATACTTCTTTTTTTATTAATCTGGTTTTCAAACTGTGTATGTGAAAATTAACTATAAAGTCTTATTAAGTCAATAAATCAATGTGATGTTAGTGAAACAAGTGGCAGGTGGCTGGAGAAGAAGGAAACTGAGATGGGTTACGCGTACGCAGCCGTTCCCCGCAGTGAATGTATTCATCGTGTACTGCAAACTCGTGCTAATAAAAGCGAGTGAATCTAGTAACTAAAAATCGGCTGTAACTACCTATAAACATATTATGAACATCAAATTTTTTCCTTTCTATAGGGCCATGTTATGAACTTTGGACTCATAGTGATCCTCCTATCTCAGTCTCACCAGTTCTGGGATTATAGACATGTGCCACCAACTCTGATTTTACTGCCCACATGGTGCCTCTGGGATTGGCATGCAGTGCTGGTGTTTGAACTCAAGACCTTGCACTTGCCAGGCAGGTGCTTAGATTGCCAAGCTATGTCCCCATCCCTAGCTTTGGCTTTGCTACCAGAAAATCTGCATGATAAGATTACAAATATAAAGTATTGATTAAGCGTAACTTTTGGAGTGATTGAGCCAAAAGACTCATTCTTAGGTGATATATTGCAACTGCTCCTAAATAACAGTTTAATAAATTAGCATTTAGAACACATCACCGTGCAACTCTTTAGCTAGCTCTTCTCAAACCCATAATAAAGTCCATTCCAAAAAAAAATTATTTTCACTTTAACTGAGACAGTGTGGAAACAAAAACATTAAAATACTCAAGAAAGAACATAGCAAAATTTTGTTTGATTTCTGGTAAACAGCAAGGTAAACAGAAATAAGGTTAAAACATTAATAATGTTAGAACACTTTTTATATTTTGCTGTAGATATGTTTGGTACAGGAACCTGAACTGTTTATGGATATATATATATATATATATATATATACACATATGTATTCTATATAATATGTTAATATGTCATTATCACATGACACATATTATAATATGTCATCATCATATATAATATGTGTATGCACATGCATATACTCACACATACACATCACTATTAAGTTATAGGGGCCAGGGAGATAGCTCTGTGGCACAAGTGCCTGGCTGGCAAGTGCAGGGTAATGAGTTTGAACCCTGGCCCCAACAATAAAAAAAAAATTATGTAGCCCTTCCTTCTTTACAGAAGACAGTACTCAGCTCTTTGTCTGGTCTGGTTATTGTATTTAAATGAAAGTATGCATAAACAATTAGTCTATCCCCTAAATTATGGCAAATGATGGGCAAATTTCAACAGATCACAAGATAAATTGTTTCCATCTATATATACTACACATATTTGAGTTATTAATCATCACCCTAAGCTAATACTAAGCACTGATATTCTTCTATCCATGAGGTTTGGTTTTATGTTTCTGCTTTTTTTTTTTTGTCGTTTTTGAGACAGGGTCTGGCCATGCAGCTCAAGCGGGCCTTGAGCTCACTTTTGTAGCTCAGGCTTGTCTGGAACAAACACTAATCCTCCTGCCTCAGCCTCCCAAGTGCTGGGATTATAGGTGTGGGCCAGCACGCCCAGGTACTGATATTCTTCTATGTAATCAGACAATAAAGTCCCTTAGCAAGAAACTTAGATTTGGAGTTTTGGTAAGGAAAAATCTGTGTCAGGGAGAAAGGATGAGTTCCAGATGTGACCCCTCAGGCTGATGGCTACAGTCACTTCCCAGGATTTCGTGAGGCAGAGTATGACACGGTGAGGAAAGGTCAGGAAGGGGCCTGTTACTAAGAGAAAGTCACTCAGAACAACGCATGCTCCTTGAAGGGATTCACCCATGGGCAGAGAATACTGAGTAAAGAGGACAGAGCGACTCCTCAGGGGCACTGTGTGTGTGTGTGTGTGTGTGTGTGTATGTATAGATATATCTACATATATCTCTATCTATCTGTCTATCTATTCTGACTCAAGAATCAGGTTATTATTATATAATCTAATGATTATTATAATCTGATTATGTGTATTCTTATTATTAAAAGCCGTTTTATATTCAGTGTTAATGACTTGCAAATTTTTACTGAGCATTGTGGTGGGAATAAATTTTACCTCAAAGGAAATACAAAAACTTCAAAGCATAGCCCTCAACTTGAGAAACTTAAAATCGAAAGAAGCAAGCCAAGCAACCAAGATGAGGCAGGTATTACTCTCCTTTCTCATTTTACACAAGTATCATATCCAGCAGATACCACTTCTGCTTCAGGTCAGTAAGACTTTTCTGTAATGTCAATTTCTCCTAAAATGAATCACATAGTTGATTCATCAATTTATTTGGTACAGTGCTATCCATAGCACAGAAAATCCTTTAAAAACTTTAGTCTAGGTCAACAGAAATGGGCGTTTGGGGGACTGGTTAGAGTCACAATACTAGCAGCTGTCATCCCTGTCGGCAAAACAAGATTTGTCATTAGAGAAGAACGTAGGATGCTCACAGGGCGTGTCAGGGCAGTGGGAAATGGAAGAGGGGAGAGAGGCCTCCTCCCTGCAGGGTGTGTCAGGAGAGGCAGCACCTCAGGCTTTGGGGCCCTGTTGGGCACAGCCCCTTGCTCAGTATGTATCTTTATTTTTTTTTTATTTATATCTTTTTTTAAGACAAGGTCTCGCTATGCAGTTCAGACTGGCCTTCAGCTCACTTTGGTAGCCCAGGCTGGTCTCAAACTCGCACTGATCCTCCTGCCTTGGCTTCCCAAGTGCCGGGATTACAGGTGTGCGCCACCATGCCCGGCAGTATGTATCTTTATAAGATGAATTCATATTATTTTTTAAAAATATGAACTTAAAAATTTGTTGAAAATATGGAGGCTTCAAGCTTTGAGAATGTTTGTAACATGTTATGGTATATCTACTTTACCTTTGTTTTATGAAAAACAAAAAACAAATGGCAATAACAAAAAGAAAAATGAGAAGAAATTGTTAAAATAACACCCGTCTAGCTGCATGCTCGTTTTCAATAGGCCTGCTTTCAACATTTATTTATTTGTTTGTTTGTTTGTTTGTTTATTTATTTATTTTTATGGTACTGGGGATTGAATTCAGGACCTTGCACTTGCCAGGCAAGTGCTTATTCTATTGAACTATCTCCCAGCCCTCCAATTTTTAAACATGTATTTAAAATGAGCCAAATATATGACTAATCCGCTTATTAATTTTATTTCATTTTATTATCATTTGTGTTTTAGGGAAAGATCTTCGGGGTGTTCAGGGTCTCACTACCAGATCGGACTCACTGTGATCCACCTGTTTACAGCCTCCCAAAAGCTGGGATTACAGGGGGGGCAGGGAGATAGCTCAGTGGAATAAGTGCTTGCCCAGCAAGCACAAGGTTCTGAGTTCAATCCCTCGTACCACAAAAAAAAAAAAAAAAAGCTGGGATTACAGGTGTACATGCTACCATGCCCAGTCTCAATTGCTGCTGAGCACGCTCCCGGGGCAGGGCCAGCACAGCAGGACCCAGATCAAGTCCCTGGCTTCTGTGCCTGTTTGCAGGCTCTTTAATCCACTGAGTTATTTGGCTGGACCTCTAGCATAATACTTTTAAATCATTACAAATTTTAAAACAAGTAGTTTGGTTTATAGCGCACATTATTTTAGTATCCATGACCTAGGGAAGAGTAATAAAGAAATAAAATAATAAAATATTCTTATTTTATTTGTTATGGTTTGTATCCATGTATAAGGTAAATGTCCACCCAAATTCTCATGCACTAGTAAGTGGGACTCGTTAGGACTGGCTTCATGGGGATGTCTGATGTGATTAAGGGCGGGTGGTACTAAGTCTGACCACTGACTGCATAGTTCTGGGTGTCTGTGATGGGTGGTCCTTCCTTGACGCAGGCAGCACCAACCATAAGGCCCAGATGGGATAAAAGGCCAAGGCTGCGGCCTCCTGCCTGCCTCATCATGAGCCATTGTTCCTCTGCCATGCTCTGCCCTGGCGCCAGTTGACTTTGGACTGAAACCTCTACCAACCTTGAGCTGAAATAAACCTTTTATCCTTTAACTTGTGGGCAGCTGGTGTTTTTTGCTACCAGTTAGCGAAGTAACTTAGATGCCATCTGAATGTGAATTTTTTCAATATGCAAAAAATAATTATTATATCATCATCATTAGTTTGATTACCTTTGCAACTCCATGAATGAAAGTCACAGAAGGTAGAGTCTCAGTTTCATATAACACCATGGACTGTCTCTCTCCTAGTGGGACTGCTATGGTGGTGGTACAGGCGTTTACAACTGAATGATTATTAAACGTTGTGCATAACTGGTTAAAGAGATCTAGGACCAGCGGAAGCTTTCTAAATACCAAAGATTGAAAACGGATTTAAAATTTGCTTTGGAGCTGATTTTTTTTTTTTCTAAATTCTGCATATCCATTTAGGTGAATCAGTCTTGAGCCCTCAGACTCATATTCTGCTTTATGTTCTTTTATTCTTTGTCCTTAAACTCAACTGTGACTCACCATTGAGACCGCAATTCTGATTCAGTGGGCTGCAGAGGAAAGAGGGGGGGTCATACGTAGATGTACAGATGTGGATTCTCTCAAGTTAGTTCAAGCCTCTTGTCAGTTTCACCTACACAAAACGGTTCGACAGTGTGACTTTTCCCATTGGAGCCACCTGCCCCAGGACTCTCAAGAGGAAACAGAGCCGCATGAACAGGGGTAATCCTGAAACCCGCATCCAGATCAGATCCTGATGCTCTCCACCCAAAGGGCCTCTTGGGATCTCCACTGTGGGTGTTGTAACGAGCAGCTGAATATTTTAGTGGCTTATTTGTTTATATGGTATTGGGGCTCAGTACACAGATCATAGTGCCATTCCTGTTTCAGCCTCCTCAACTCTGGGATTATAGGCAAGTGCCAGCATGCCAAGATTCAGTGGCCGGCACAGCATGAGGCCAGTGTGGCATGTGGTACTGAGGATTGAACCCGTGTCCTTACACTTCCCAGACAGGTGCTTAGAAACCTGGGCTATCTCCCCAGCTCAGTAGCTACAATTGTGAATGGCTGCATAAGTGCATGATCTTTCTTTTCCTATTTTTATTGGTGTGTGTGTGTGTGTGTGTGTGTGTGTAGACACTTGAATCCAGCACCCCACAAATGCCAAACATGCACCCTACCTCTGAGCCTCAGTCCCGTCTTCATTTTCTGATCTATAAAACACATACGTGTGCGTGCGCGTGCGCATGCACACACACACATAATCTTTTTCCATCCTTCTAAGTTCTGGAAGTTGAAGTCATTACTTCCAAGATGATGATGTAAGGAAGTACAGTTTCACTAACTCATTATACTTCATTAAAGTGACCTCAGATCGCTCACTGGTCTCACCCACTATGTGAGGATGCAGAGAGAAGATATCTTCACATTAATAGCTCTCTGCTTGTCAGATGGCAAGCTTCGTCCTCACAATCTTAACTTCCATTCCTCTTACAAGCTTAACTTGTAGTTCAGACAATAGCAGTAATGATCTGAGCAGGCCACGGTGCCTGACCTACGCACAGGAGTCATACCGGAAGAAGACTTTAGTACATGAAAGTCTCGCCAGTGATTTTTAGAAGTCATAACTCAAAAGTCTCTCCCTAAACAAAGTTGCAAGACATGTGAAGCTGGAAAGGAACAGTGTCACAGGAGTGCCTTCGATGGTTATGGGGACCCTTAAACTGGTTCATTAAAATCGGTTAATTGTCTCCTCGAACTCTTCAGCTATGAGTGTATGTCAAACAACAGCTATGCACACGAGTCTGTTCTGAGACATTTCTTAATTTCCTAGGGCTAGAAGGTGGATAGCATGTTTATGTAATCAGACCCATTAACACGCACAGACTATTTAAAAAATAATTTAGCATTCATTGTAATGACAATATTTCTGGCACCTATACTACCTGCTTACTCAGCTATGGCATAAATTTAGAGTTGTCCTGCAGACCAATGCCTGTAATATCCTCCCATTCATTTAGCGTGAAAAAGGGTCCATTACCAAAATCCTTTAGAGGTCTTGATATATCTCACGGACTGACACACACTATCACAGTATCTGTTCTCGAAGCACAAATAAATAAGTAAATTAATTAAATTCTGGGCCAGCCAGATAGCTCAGTGGATTAAAGCGTCTGTGTAGGCAGAAGCAAGGACAACGTTTGATCTCTGGTATGCTGTCCCGGCCCTGCCTCCAGGGTGCTCTGACGCAGAGATTGAGACTCGGTGTGGTTATGCATGCCCGTACTCCCAGTGCTTGGGAGGCTGAAAACAGGAGGATCACTATGCGTCCGATCTGTTCAGTGAGACACCGCAGACCAGGTACTAAATCCTGCTCCATGGAACTTAATCCACCCCAACTCCCATAAAGCTCCGTGGGACTCTTAAGTTCTCCCACCTGAGCTCTCACCATTAAAGGCAAGAAGTAAAATGTGAAATCATCACTGAGAGGTATGGGTATCTGATGTCTTCGCATCATCTTCAAGCGAGGTAGACTTTTTCTCAGAATGTGATCTTATGCACATCCCTCCTACTTGTGGAAATGGAAGCTATCACTCTCACAGTGATGACATCAGATGTGCAGTTTTGGCAACACATTGCACATAGGACTGATGTCTTTATCCAAATGCCCTCACAGAGCTAACTGGCCCCATCCACTATGTGAGGATCCAGGGAGAAGATATCCTGGGAAATTGTCTTAGTTATTCTTCTCTTGTTGCTGGGAGAAATACTGGACACTCAAAATGAGGGAAGGAAAGGTTCATTTAGAGGTTTCAGTCCATATCCAGCTGGCTCCAAGGCAGAGCGACACGTGGCAGAGGGCAACCTTTCATGGCGGCAGCTAAGAGCAAGAGAGCGGAGAAGAGTAGCAGCAGCTCAAGCAGCTAACTTCTCTTCCTTCCTTATAGTGAAACGCAAATCATCTGCCCCAGACATTTGGAAGCGCAGCACTCATCCTCACAATAATGAATTATAAATTCCAAAAGCTGCCGCAGGACTACATGAGGGTTTGTGGAGATACACAGACACAAACCATAGCGGAAACAGTAAAATTCTCACCAGCACTCAATAGGCCAGCACCTTGATCTTGGACTTTCTGTTCTCCAAAGCTGTGATAAAGTCATTTCTGTTTTGTGTTCAAAATCCTGTGGATGGAACTTTGCTGCGGTGGTCTGAACAAATTGACAACGTGAGACTTATAAAAATAATCACTAGCATCCATAGCCCTCTGTCCTTTTCCACTTCTAATCTTATAGTTCCATTGTTATAGTATTTTATTTTATTTTATTTTTTTGGTATGAGGCTCGAACTCATAACCTTATACTTTCCAGGCAGGTACCTGTGCCATGGAGTTATCTCCCCAGCCCCAAGTCTTCCTCATCTTTTGCCGTCAGTGGTATTTGCTTACCTAGATCTTTTTTGTTTATCTTCTCTCTATAGAATATACACTGAAACCTGGGTTAGCGATCCCATATACTTTATTCGACAGTATATCAAAGAACCAAGAAAATGACCAGGCCTATATGGAATATTCAGTAACTGTTTGTGTTTTGTTCTTTCATGTGCCTGTATTTGAACATCTCAGTGAAGAGCTCTCATAAAATTTCGTACCATGGTAATAATGATACAATTTAAATTCTCAGAATTTGGTGTAAATGCAATTATAATTCCATGAGTACTATGCAAATTTTCTTCTTGATTCACTGAGTTTAAAGATTCACTGTTTTCTCTTAACCATCTTAAAAATTCAGTATTTTCATGTTTCCTTTCGTACTACCAATTTTTGCTATGTAAACCCAGAAATATAATTGGAGGATGATAACACAAATTTCTTTTTAAGACCATCATAGGTTTTGTAATACTATGTATGCTAGCTCAGGTATTTTTCACTTCAAAAGTTATGCAAATTCAGAGCCAAAAGGATTTTATTTCTAAAGTGGGAATATGCTATATTCTCTTTCCTTCTTCTTCTACAAGCTCAAAGTCTGAGGTAGTTTGGATAAACTAGATTTCTGAAGCTTTTCCAAGCTGCTTGAGTCAACAAGCTAGACATATCTATAAATCTTGGGAGAACAGTTTTTTTTTTTTTTTTTTTTTTTTTTTTTTTTTTTTTTTTTTTTTTTTTTTTTTTTTTTTGGTACTCATATCTAGTTATGGCTGGCAATATCAAAAGAACATTCCTCCTTTCATCAGGCTGGCTCTGCCCTTTTCTGCCTTGGCCAACCCGGAGAAGGCGAAAGAAGATCTTTGTCACATTGCAAGTCTCCTGGAAAAGGTGCTGCTCTCAAACTGAGAGAAGGAAATATTTCATGATCTCTTTTTCCTAAATGGGCTTGCTTGCAGCTCCCTGCCTGCTTCATGGCCTCCGTCTAAGCGGCAGCAGGGTTTTCTCCAGCTGATAGATGCTACCTGACTTTTTATAGTTTATGACATTTTTCAGATTTCTGTGGTTTCTCTACTCATCTCATCACTCAGAGATAGCGATAAGAGGAAAACTATTCAAGCATGAGTTGTAAATGCAAACTTGCCAGATTCGTGAATTGCCTAGTGATAGAATATGCCAGAAAAAACAGGGGGTAAAGAAAATGTTTGAGATAAATGCATCTCTTACACTTCAGTTCCAGCTCTGAATCATGCTGCTTAGCTTAGTGCTTTTTTAATTTAGAAAACTTATGCAAAAGTTTTTCTCAATCTATGGGCTCTTTTCAGGGTCAACTATAGATGCATGGGAAATCAGCAGTGACATGCTATAATTTCTCTGCAAATTGAGCCACTTCAAGATATGTGTTGAGCACCTAATCTGTCGGAAGGTGACTCTCCAGTAGTCTATATGGAGAGAGTTAGAAATCCATACATTGCGAATGATACCAGAGTCTTCAGTAACATAAAGCAATGCATGTGAGATGTGCTAAAAGCAGCTGCAGCTTCAGCCTTTACTTAGGAGTCATATGCCCAGGTGAGGCTGACATGACACAGACTTGAAACAGCTGGAATTTAATCAGAATGTGATGGCTAAGAACCACCAATTTCCTATATGCAGTCAAGCATCATGGGCACACCGTGGGTTTTTCAACATCCCAGGGTTGAAAGATAGTTAACTCGGGAGGTCTTAAATGAGTAGGTATAAACCCGGATGTATAGGAAACCAGAGAGATCCCTTCCTCACACTTTCTGTCTCATTTGTTTAAGATCTCACTTTATTTAGAGAGTTCTTTCAGATCCTCAGAGAAGTTATTGTCCTTCAGGGCCAAAGTAGTAGGTAACTCTAGAAAGGATGATGCCACAATAGTTTGCATTTTTTCTCACACTTATTCAGAGCAGCATACTGGGTGTTAAAAGTGCAGCTTACCCGAGGTAGATATGTCACCGAAACTTTGTCCCATTGGGCCATTTCTTTCACTTGGGAAATCTCAGAATCCACCAGACATAGCAGTGATGAGACATTTAACAGTGCAGTAAGGAGTGGAAACATGCGAGAAGAATAAATTCCATTCGATATGGAATTCTACAAAATTAATATGCTTATTTGACCACCTAGTATATAAGGATTATGCATTCATAGGATTAAATGGAAGCAAGAGAACCCTGAACTTTCACCTAGATTTTCTGATTGAGGAAAACTGCAGTGATTGCTAGAGAGACTGGCAGTGGCAATTGAACACACAAGCGTGCACACGCACACACACAAACACAAACACATGCACACATAAAGTTTAGCCTATCACAAAATTAAACATAGAAGAGTTTCAAAGGGGTACTGATAGTAGAATGGATGGGATTTGGTGGTTTAACACTTATGCGATAATTTTAAAATTGTTTTGTTGAACATAAATTGATACTTGGCCATAGAATCACATTGAGGCTGAAACATAACACTATTATACAAGAGCTGCAATACTTCGGGCTGTAAAATTGTTCTTTTTGCTTGCTTTTGACAACAGAATCAATAGCTAGACTTTCCAAGTGAATGTTTATGCACCAGAGTTCAAGTCCCTGCTGTACTTTAGGCTAGCTTCAGCTACACTTAGTGGGATGGTTCAAAAGCACCAAATACTGCTAAAACTGAGGACCGTAATAGCAGCTATGCCCGCAGGCTGCAGGGCTGGAGCAGACCACAGTAGCGCTGTGGGTGGCAGGAATGCTGCACAATTCACAGCCTTTCTTACAAGACTAGGGTGACAGAACGCAGAGGAAGAACCTCCCAGCAAAACTGCCTTGGAGAACCTTATCATAGGTATCCATTTTCACCAGATACAAATTCTTAGTGAGCCCACTTTGCATGTTCAAAACTGCAGTGATGGTAACCATTTATTAAGAATTAATAATGGGCCTTTTACAGGAAATCACTTGGCAGGATATTTTAAGGACTTTGAAAACTTTAAGTCCATAGCTCCAACAATTCCCCAGATGGAAATTTACCTTAAGAAAATTTCTTCTCTGGGTGTGTTTCTCTCCTAACCTGGTGGCCAGCTCCAGTCTTCATTTGGAAATGTGCCCACAGATGCCCTGTGGAAAGGCCTCGGTGAACTTTTCCTGCCTCATCTCTTGCTGGGAATTATTTGCCACATAAAGCAAGAGAAACAGCCCAGCTGTGTCTAACTAGAACCCAGCTGCCTTCTTTGCAAATGGTTCCCAGAGCTAAAAGCTTGCTTTAGGGCCTTTCAGCTCGCCAGAGTCCCATATCCACCCTCGGAGCCATAGGGTTTGTAATGTAACACCTGTCTCTTAATTCCACGGGTAAGCCTGTTCAGGTTCAGTATGAATGTCTATCTCAGGCTGAGGGTTCTGTAAATGTGCCGTGGCACATTTGTTTTTATATCTAAAAACTGCCACAGTGTATTTATACTTGGAGTGTATATGTTTCATTTCAGCACCATTAGAAGCATAATATCTTCTTTGTTCTGCTTTCTTTGTTCTTTGCAAATAGTATTTATTATCCCAATTATGAAGGTAATACATATTTACCAAAAAGAACACAGGAAATATATAAAGAATAAGAAGGGAAAATAAAATCATACATTAGGTTGTAACGTCTAAAATTGCTCTTGGCTAGGTTAAAACAAATGGATAGTGCTAATTTCATGTGATTTAGCTTAATATAGTGTTACTATTTAGTAAAAATCACTACTGAGAGTTTGCTGTATTTCACTTCAATATTTTTAGGCATAGATTCTAGAGATTTCCATATGGTCCAACACATTCATGAAGAGATTGCTTAAAATAAGAAATGTGCTCAAAAACTATGTACTCTAGAAAATGGGCTTTGAGAAAGTTGTAAAGAAATCAAAAGTGGACACTGAGGGTCTCTGGTTATCCTGCTGGAAATGCTTCTTTCCAAAGGATATCTGCAGTGACAGGTGTGAATGGTTGAACCTTGTCCTGTGTAATATACGGAGGGCTTAATGACATTTCTGTTACCGTGGACCAGGTTGCGTCTAGAACTGAACAGAATTGTGCTCAGTGCGTTGTCCAGGAGTGGACGGTCCCTGCCCTCTCCTGCACGTAGCTGCTCCTGTGGCCGTCAGCTTGTGTGGCAGCCTCACAGCGTGGCCACAGATTCTTCGACACCCTACCTCTTTGTCTGATTGCCAAACTTGGAAGCATGCCTATAATTAAAGGCAGAGATGTCAAATAATTTATGGCCATGTTATAAAACTGGAAGACCATGCTGGGCAAATCACTCAGCAG
>PVJA010049834.1:0-13558 GCA_004027025.1 Myocastor coypus
TACAGGTCTTGCTTCGACTTGCCCTTGACCACCCAGCAAGAAAAAAAAAAATCCTTAATTACAATGCATGGAACGCAGAGCTAGATTGGTGAGATGAGCTTTAGGAGGCTTAGATTCAATAGCCTCCAACGTCACAAGCTTCACTGGTGGCACACTGCAATTGCAAAACCTTTGATTGTATATGTATCTGCTTCCTCTTCGTCCAAAGAGAAGTATATTCTTTCCTGTTTCTTTCTTTCTTTCTTTCTTTCTTTTTTCTATGCAACATTAATAGGGAGGTGGGTCATGCCCACACACTGCACTCTATAGAATGATTGTGAGGACAATATGTAATATGTCAACTTTCAAAGAATAAAAGGGGGAAAAGAGAAAAAAAAAAAGTAATGTGGATTTAGAAAGATTAATGTTTAGTTGTTTGATCAATCTTATATACCTATATGTATTAATCTAAACTGATCCGATGATGAAAATATGTAATATAACCATTGTTAAATTTAAACAATAAAAGAATTGAAAAAAAATAAAATAAAATACAGCAAAAATAAATAAATAAATAAATAAACATATATTTAGAATTGCAAAAAAATAAAATAAGGGGCTGGGAAGATAGCTCAGTAGAATAAGTGGCTGCCTGTCAAGCGCAGGATCCTGAGTTCAATCCCCGGTACTGAAGAAAAAAAAAGATGTCCGCAAAATAAAATAGTGCTCAGCATTAGAACTCAGGTTCCTGCATAAAGTGCCAAGCCTAAAGCGAATCCCTGCTCTGCTCTGGAAGCAATAGCTTCCCTGCTCCTTCCTCTGTCCCAGGCTGGGATCCAGTTGGGTTTGAATTTGTTTCTTCTAGGAGTCTGAGGTACTGCGAAATTCAGTTATCTTCACCCCAAACACATAGCTTAGCCATTGGCAAGAAGCAGGTGTATTTAAGTAATAAATGTGTATTTAATTTTTACTGGTTACACCAGAGACTCAAATATGTTGAAATCCTGACCTACTTAGCAGCATGATTGCTTTCTGTCACTACATCCATTAAGAACTGCAGAGTCTTTGAAGACTTCATATATAAATGGATGTATATTGAACATATACTCATTAGTGAAATAAACCAGACCTATATGTGTAAATATTGTATAGTCTCCCTAATATAAGAACTTTAAAGAAGAAAATAAGAACTTAAGCGCATAGCACAGCTGAATGTGTTATGGATTAAACAACGAAGTGACTGGAAGCAGATAAAGGAGAAAATATATCAAGAGCAAAACCATGCATTTATGTACACAGGATGAATCAGATATTGGTCTCAAGAACCTTCAAAAGGTTCATCATATTGATCATAGCACTATGTAACACTAAAACTGTGCTTGGAATGCATGTCACTCTTGTCTTTTTGATGTGTACTGCTCCTGGTGTAAACTCAGTTACTGTCATTCTCTCTCTCAAGAGTAGTACTTGAAAATAAGAGACTGGGCCAAATACCATAGTCTTGACAGGCTACAATTTTGTATTTCCTTGAATTTCCAAATATCTGTGTAAAAATTACGTAACTGCTTATATCACATTGTATGGAGTGTTATTAGAAATGATGGTCAGAAAATATCAATTCCAAGCTAAGTCAAAGATATTTGATACTCAGAAAGCCAGTGATGATAAGCTCAAATACCTATGCTATAGTGTAATAGTATCACAAAGCTTTTCTGCTGGAGGGTTAAGAATGTAAGTTAACAGACCAAGAATTGGAGAAAAAGAAGGGCTATGACGATAGCCAATATTTTGGCCCTAGCCATTCAAGGTCAATAAGGACTCAGGATATAAGAGAACCTGTACTGTAACATCCTATAACTCATAGTTGTCCCAAATTTTCTGGTCAAGGAGATTATGGGACCACAGAGGAAAGGGATAATGAACTGTAGTATGTCTAAGGAGAGTCACCCAGAGAAAAACATTCTCTCAGGCTTTCACAGAAAGCAAACTGGCCAAGCAATGGCCATGACTCATCCCGAAGGCGGATACTAACAACAGTTCTACAAAGTACTGTATATGGTCCCAAACTTAATCCTGAGGGGATTTGACCCTGGAAGATACAAAAAAAAAAAAAAAATGAATGTTTTATTATACAGGTCTTGCTTTGACTTGCCCTTGATCATTCAGCAAAAAAAAAGCTTAATTACAATGCATGAAACACAGAGCTCCGATTGGTGAGATGAGCTTTAGGAGGCTTAGATCAATAGCCTCCAACAATACAAGCTTCACTGGTGGCCCACTGCAATTGCAGAACATTTGACTGTGCATGCATCTGCTTCCTCTTAATCCAAACAGAATTTTCTTTTCCTTTCTTCTTTTTTTTTTCTTTTTTTTCTTCTTAGCAACATCAATAGGGAGGTGGGTCATGCCCACACACTGTGCTCTGTAGAACTATTGTGAGGACAATATGCAATGTGTCAACTTTCAAAGAAAAGAAAGGGGAAAAGAAAAAAAAAAAGTAATGTTGATTGAATGTGTTAATGTTTAATTGTTTGATCAATCTTATATACCTATATCTATTAATCTAAACTGATCTGATGATGAAAATATGTAATATAACCATTGTTAAATTTAAACAATAAAAATATTAAATCATGGGGAAAAAAAAAGAACTGCAGAGTCAACAACCAGGGAAAAAACAGAGGATGTTCCTATTAGGAAGGAGTGTAGTGGCCCAGTCAGGACCCAGGGGAATGTCTTCTTTGTACCTAGGGCAGGAGGGTTGGCTCTGACCCTCTGGGCACAGCTTTGTTCCTGGCCCCAGCAAGCCACGTGATGGATGGGCAGTAGTGGTACGGCCTGCTTCCCGTCACACACTGGGACTCCGCCAGCTCCTGTGGGACACTCTCCAAAGGGCCTTTTCTACACCCAGCAGCCTCCCCACGACTAGAGACTGGAAGAATTCAAGGAATGCAAATGTTGATTTCCTCTCAAAGGCCCCACCCTCCTGAGTATGGGCTCCCTAGGCACCTTACAACAGGAAGGGTGCCAGCTCCACATCCACGTTGTCCCCCTCTGCCTTGCCAGATGCCTCTCAGCCCTGTCCCCTGGTGGCCTGTTGCATGTGGTAACCATACTCATTTCCCACACGTGTAAGCCCAAGGTTCTCACAGAAATTCTCCCTCACTGCCAAGATCCTTCAACACAACACAATGAAAACGCAAAGCCAAGACTCCATGGGTATCAGCACGTGTTCATGGCACCGCAGCCCTGCACCTGGAGGAAGCAGAAGTCCTAAAATGTCCTAGCCAAGCAGAAAGCAAATAATACCTCTTCCAGGCCACTGTAAGATTACAGGTAGACTTCTTTGCTAACAGGAATTAAAATTTGGCTATGCATGAGAAACATTCCAATTAACAGTAACTTAAGCACATAGGGTTTTCACAATCTAAACAGGTGAGGAAGGAGCCACAGGGAACTGATGTTGATTTGCGTTCAGTGAAGTTCTTTCTGCTTTTGCTATTGTCTCCTCTAGTAATGACCTTGATCCTCTCATAGCAAGCAGCAACCAGAGCTCCAGCCATCACACCCATGTTTCAGGTAGCGGAAGACATCCCACAAGTTACCTGCCAACACTTTCACATATTTCACTTGTACAATCTGGACATCTGATCACACCCAGCTATAGTGGAGATGAAGAAACAGAGTTTTTATTCTAGGGACCTATGATGCAGAACCATTTACCACATACTGATCTCTTCAAAGGTTGCCATTCTGGGTTAAGAAAAACTAGTATGATCTATGAATGCCCCTTGATGAACTATGGAAGATAATATGGAGACTGTAGAAATTTGAATATGTACTCAGTGAGAGATGATGTTCAAGAGCCATAGTTAATTTTCTTGGGTGTGATTATGGAATTGTGGTTACACAGCAGCATATACTTCTCTTGAGATAGTAGAACTTTGCAGTACTCAGGAGTGAATCTGAAGAATATATGTTAAGTGAAAATGATAGAACCGGGGCCAGTGAGATAGCTCAGCAGTCTAAAGCGCCTGCTTAGGCAACCATGGGGAATGTGGTTTGATCCCCAGCACCAGGGCAGGCTGAGTTGGCCATAACAAAGTTTTTGTTTTTGTTTTCTGGGTTTTTGTTGTCTTTTTGAGATAGGGTCTCACTGTGCAGTTCAGGCTGGCCTTGAACTCACTTTTGTGGCCCAGGCTGGTCTCGAACTGACACTAATCATCCTGCCTCAGCCTCCCAAGTGCTAGGATTACAGGTGTGCACCACCACGCCTAGATTCAACATAAAGTTTTTTTAAAAAGAAAGGAAAAGATGGAACAAAGAAAAGATAGAAAGAACTGAGCTACATGGAGGGAATGTGGGTGTCATGTTCTTTCACATTTTTCTTTCTTTTCTTTCTTTGTCTTTCTTTCTTTCTTTTTGGTACTGGGGATCAAACTCAGAACCTTGTGCTTGCCAGGCCAACACTTCTGCTGCTGAACTCCCTCCCAGCCCTCATTTCTTACAAAGATCAGGAGGGCACTCTCATGCATGCGAGGCAGAACGCTGCCTTGTGGCAGAAGGGCCTCACGTCCTGCAGGTGCTCCAGAGCCAGTCAGTGCCAGGGGGCTGCCAGCCATGACTTGGAGCCTCATGGCCCCAGCCCACATGTGTCCCACAGGGTGGCAGGGGATAGGGCGCATGGTGCATCTCAGCCTCCACTCCCAGAGGCTTCCTTCATTACCCAGGAGGCAGCCAACAACAAAGAGCCACAAACCCTACCACCTGCTGGCGAGAGCACTAAGGTGCACCCAGACAAAGCGCTCAGGCTACCCCACACAGAAGGAGGCTGTGGAGGTCTGGACAGCACCATTGCAGGCTAGAGGACGGAAGAATCTTTCCCCTATCCCCAGTTCTGCCCATACTACATGAGAGTAGGCATTCAGCCTCTGTAACATACTTAGCTCGCAGGGTTATTTGCAGTGTGCAATTTTCTATAAAGGTACAAGATGGTGAGGAAGAGGACCTCGTTTGTCCTAGCATTTCTGCTTCATCCTATTAAGTTCCAGTGCAGTTATTCAAAACTTTTCAAAATCCCCTAACAATGGTGGATGTTTTTGTTTTGTTTTGTTTTGTTTTGTTTTGTGGGACCAGGGTTCAAACTCACGCCCTTACAATTGCCAGGTAGGCACTTGTGCCACGGAACTATCTCCCCGGCCCCTCAATGGTGGTTTTAAATAGCTGCATGCATCCTTTGACATTCACTGGGTACGGTAGTGCACGCTGCAATCCCAGTATTCGGGAGGCTGAAGCAGGAGAAAGACTGTTAAGTTTAAGGCAAGCCCTGGCTGCATAGTAAAGTCAAGGCCAACATGAATGCATAACGAGACGCTGTCCCTAAGAAACAGGCAAAAATGTAGAAACTAGGGGTTTGGAATGTTGTTCAGAGATACAGTAGCACTTTCCGGGCAAGACAAGACTCTGGGTTTGATCCCTTGCACCAAAGAGGAGATACAAGTACAAAGTATTCTACTTTCCCTCGAACTAATGCTAGTGAAATCTCAATGTTAGATAAACAGGAAATAAGCTCTTAGTGTAAGCATATCCTGTGCATAAGTGGGACAGACCTATATTAAACTTTGTTTTATCCCACATCCAAATTGAATTGAGCATACTGCTGGTTTTGCTTAAACTGACAGCCCTACTCCAACCAAGAAAATGGATGTGGCTTCAAGACCAAGTCCTAGAAGGCTCTGTCACTTCACCCCAGAAGGATGTCACTCAGGTCACCGTTCTAGGAGACATGGGACACCATGTTGAGGACACCACACAGCCCCCTGGAGGGACCCACCAGCACCTCTGCATCAGCCAGATGGGTGGACATTCTCAGCAGTTGGGTCCTCCAGGCCAGGGAAGCCTTCCAGGGACCACAGCCCTGCCAGTGTCTGTGCTGTCACTCATGAGGACCCCCAGCCAAAACTGCCACGCAGCCAAGTTGCTTCTGAATTTCTGGCCCGGGGTTCCTAAGGACTCATCGGGAATGCTGCCCCAAGTTGGTGCATTTTGGAGGCTTCGGCCCCACGCTGGCTGCATGTGCTCATCACCATTACCAGGCTCTGGCATTTGTCCTCGTACCTCATTCTACCACTTCCTTCAGTCAGAGGCCCTGGGAAAGTTTCTATGAAAGCATTTTTTTAAAATCTTTTATGTATTTGGTACGGGGATCTCATTCTGCAGCTCAGACTCATAGTGATCCTCCTGTCTCAGCCTCCCCAGCACTGGGGTAACAGGCATGTACCACCATGCCCAGTTTTGGGGCTGGCACGGGGTGCCTGCAGTTCCAGGGCCAGCATGGCAGGGAGTACCAGAGATCGAACTTGGGTTCTTGCCCTTGCCAAGCAGGCACTTAGACCACCAAGCTATCCCCTGGCCCCTGAAGGTAACCATATGTAGTAGTAAACCAATCTGTTCAAAGGAGCTGGGCATGGTGGCACACGCCTATAATCCCAGCACTCAGGAGGCTGAGGCAGGAGGATCAATGTGAGTTCGAGACCAGCCTGGGCTACAAAAGTGAGCTCAAGGCCAGCCTGAACTGCATAGTGAGACCCTGTCTCAAAAAAGACACACACAAAAAAAGGAAATGAAGTTGTGAAGGAACAGAAAAATAAAGGGAAGGGGAACTAGTGATACTTCCCAGAAGCCCCAAGAGGACTCTGGCCCACACCAGGAGGAAACAAATGCCTGGGCCTGAGGCCCTCCCAGCATCATAGTTTAGGAAACTCTTTTAACCCCTCAAAGCCTCAGTTTTACTGGAAATATAGGAATACTAATACCTACTTACAGGACTCCTGGTGATGAGTACAACTATGGAACGTGATAGCTACTATTTACTGGATGTGCTGAGCAGGCATCCAAGGATGTCATATTCAATCAGTGTAATAACCCTTTGGGTACTATCCTTATCCTTTTCCCTCTAGGAACCTGAGGCACACAAAATTTACATTAGTAATTACATGCATGGCACTGAGTGGGCCTCTTGTTAAACATTGCTGGTAGACTATCATTTGCTCCTCTGAACCAGTTTTTCATTTTGTTTTGTTGTCTTTTTAAGACAGGGTCTCGCTATGCAGTTCAGGCTGCCTCGAGCTCACTTTTGTAGTCCAGGATGGTCTCAAACTCATACTGATCCTCCTACCTCAGCCTCCAAAGGGCTGGGATTACAGGTGTGTGGCTCTGAACCAGTTTTAACAGAAGAACTGGGGCCTAAGTGAGATTGAGCAAACCTTCCAAGACTGCCTGCAGCCTTGGCTCCTGCCCTCCATCCACAGGGAGTCACTGAGCCAACAGCGCAGCGCCTGGCACCCTGCTGACCCATCCTGGGCTGGGACGAGCTGTTCTCGAGGTGCCCTCACTGCTGCTGGTGCTCCTGGCTGCTGGGGGTGCCCACTCACTGCTGTGAGTCCACACCAACCTAAAGAGGAAGCCAGATTCACATCTGGCCTGCAAAACAACTTCAATGGACTGGTCCAGTCTCAGCTTATATTTTACAAACTAGAGATGCCACATTTAACACTTAAATTCCTGCCTTCTCATATGAAGTCACTGCCAGCTGGCCCTCTGGGCACTGGGTCCTCTGTGGTGGAGCCAGAGCCCAGTGAACCATCCACACGTTGCATACTTGAGTTTCCTGCCGAGACACAAGTTGAGGGCACCGTGCACCACGTGGGTATCTGGGTTCTGTGCTTGGCCCCCAAAGTGGAGATGATCAAGCCAGCTATGCTCCCCAGCCCAGGGTCCAGCTGTGCTGAGTGTCTGCTTATCCCCCTCAGCCCCCTATTCTAGTGGCAGATCTGATGGTCTCCCTCAGTAACTGGACAGGTGAGGACTGGCTATGGAACCTGACCAGACAGAGCCGATCTAAAGATCAGCAGGGACAGGAGTTTTTCTAAACACTGGGTACATGTGACCTGATGTGTCTGCCCCTTTCAAGGAAACCTCTGCTCCAAGAAAATGGCCTGGCCCATCCCACAACCAAGTCTGTTGTAGGTCCTGCTTGTGCGAAAGAGGCACGCTTGCACACGCATGGGCACACACACACACGTGCGTGCATGCACGCCTGAAAGAAATGGAGCTGCATGTAGCAGTCAGCCTGCCTACAGCCCCAAGTCACTCGCTAACCCCTCTACTCCTTTGCTGCTTTCCTCAGTGGCACAGCCACATGCACATTATCCCATGAAAATGTGGAGAAGGAAGTGCAGCTTGCCACAGTCCCCTCCTCAGAGGTCCACACCAAGCAGCAGCAGGAGAGGCTCTCTGGAACGAAGCTGGAGAGACCAGGCAGACCCTGGGGCCAGGCTCTGCAACGGCAACTCAGCAGAGGCAAGCAACACGTTAAATGCTCGGAGCCTTTGCCTGAACAAAGGCTTGTGGGGCTGCACTGCACAGAAATGACAGGAGGAACAATGCCTCTGACCCAGCCAGCCACCGAGCCTGTCTGTGATGAGGGAAACCAAAACAGTTGGTGTTGACACGTAAGTCAACTCCGACATCCTGCTACTTGTAGAAACCAAACTGCTGCTAGAAAGGCTGGTGTGTGTGATGGGGTGGACCTGGGCACTGACAGTGAGACTCCTCCCTGCAGTATGGGAAAGAGCAAGCTGCAGATCACAGCCTACTGTGTGCTTGTGTTTAACTGCTGTGAAACTGGCAAGCAGTGCACACTAGGGGCACCACGAAAAGATGAGAGAATGATGGAGAGTATTGGGACTGCTCTGTCTACTCCACTCGCTGCCCTGCGGCCCGGGGACGACAGAAGCATGTAGGGAAGAGCCTGGGCTGCCTCTGTATGCGCTCAGCCGAGCTGCAGAGCCAGAGTCCAGGGAGGAGAAAGCAGCGGGCCCAGCTGAGGGGCTCTCTGCACAGGCATGGCGGCTGCCATCTTCAAAGGAGTCCAGGAACCAAAGTCCAGGATAGAGGAGAACTTTCCTAAATATAAGGGGACAGCATGACCAGCTGTACATGCAGTTCTGAGCCAGATACCTTTACTACCCTGGACGTTTTGGGACAATTGGCTAACCAAGAAATTGGCCTGTATTCAATTTCTTGGCAGTGGTGGTGGTGGTGGTGGTGGTATGTATGAGACAGAACCCAGGGCCACCTCGCTGAGCTCGCCCCCAGACCTCTGCTATTTTTTGAGGCAGTGACTCACTACGTTGCCCAAGCTAGGTTCCAGCTCGCCATCTTCTGGCCTCCGCCTCCCAGAATGCTGGAATTACAGGCGTGCTCCACCACATCCAGCCTGTATCTATTTTCTATTGCTATGTACTACAAATTTAACCCATTTATGTTGAAGATTATAATTTTTTACAGTTTTGCATGAAATTCATATACATTACCTAGAAAAATTCAAGTAAAAAGAATTTAACAAGAAGAAAATTTCATCATGCTCGTTGCATGTGCACGTGTGTATGTGTGTGTCTTTTTGAGGCAGGATCTTGCTATGTAGTTCAGGCTGGCCTAAACTCAAAAAGAAATGATCCTCCTACCTCTACATCCAGAGTGCTGGGATTACAGGCATGAGCCCCCACACCCAGCTACGCTTCACGGTTGGGGGGGTGTTCTAAATGGAATGCTAAGAATTGACACTTCGTTGGGGGGAGGTGCCCATTTATTACCTCATAGTTTAGCAGCTGAGTTCCGTGCTCAGCATATTCCAGGATGACACCAAAGCGTTGGTGGAGGCAGTTGATCACCCAGAGGCTCAGGGAAGAATCCGCTTTCAAGCTCATTCAGGTCACTGGCAAAATCCAAGGGGTCTTTTTTTTTTTTTTTTTTTTTTTTTTTTGAGGTAAGATCTCACTATGCAGTTCGGGCTGGCCTAAGGTCCCTTTGTAGCCTAGTCTGGTCTCAAACTCACAACAATCCTCCTGCTTCAGCCTCCAGAATGCTGAGCAGTGCTGGGATTAGGCACACACTACCATGCCCAGCTCTTAAATCCAGTTCTTTCTAGCTGCAACACTGTGTTTGTCTGCTCTCTGTTGCTGGAACAAAGCACTTGACACATACACAACCTAAAGGACTTACTTTGGGGGCTCAGGATGGCTCAGTGGTCTAAAGCACCTGCAAGCACCTGCAGGTGGCTGCACAGACCATGGTTCAATCCCCGGCACCACATGCTGCGCCAGCCCTGCCCTCAGGGCAGGCTGACCCGGCCATAAAAATAAACAAACAAAAGTTCTGAAACAAGAAAAACAATAAAAAAATAAAAATAAATAAAGGGCTTACTTTGGCTCATGGTGCCAGGGCTCCTGTCCATGGTCAGCAGCCCGAGACAAGCATGGTGGCAAAAGGTTGTGGTGGAGGAAGGCTGATCATCCCATGCAGCAAGAAAGAAAAGAGGGCTGGAAAGAACCAGAAGGGCCAGAGATGGGACCAAACACAGCCCAAGGTCACGCCCTCACGACCCACTCAGACCAATCCAAAGCGTGCCATGCTGATCACCTAGGTACCTCTTCAGCCAATCATGCTGCTGACACTCTTACCGAGAAACCATGTCCAGTCAACTGAAGGTTAGACAGAGGCAGCGTATCACTGAGAGATGCTGCTAGGACAGTGCAGTTACGCGGGAGGCGGGCTCATGTGCAGGACCCACTGGCGTATGAGGCCACAAACCACCATCAATCGCTCCTCATGAGTAGGTCCAGTGTACTTTTGTACTGTGCTTTAGACTGTTCTGTCGACGTGTGTGCAGACAGCCTAAAAAGGCAGATACCTATGGTACCTGTGTTCACATACACAAAGAGAAACACCTAGAAAAGCCAGGCATCGTGGTCCACACCTGTGATCCCAGCACTATGGGAAGTTGAGGCAAGAGGATCATAAGACCCGACTAGGCCAGGGCAATCTAGTGAGATCCTGTTTCAAAATATAAAACAGAGCTGGGGACATAGTTCAGTGTTATGGTCCTGGGTTCAACCACCAGCTAACCTAGAAAATGGATGCAAAAGTTAACTGTGATTAGCTCTGGAAAGTAGAACTGTTTGAAGGGAGTGATATTGACAACTTTTATTTGTCCATATAAATGGGGTTATATGTAATCTTACATTTTTTATATTTATTGAATCAATAAACTAAAAACCCAGAAACCAGGTATGAGAAGGCCAGTGGGAGGCCAGGGCTGACTTCTTGGCAGAGTGCACCTGGGTAGGAAAGGGCGCCTGCTGAGCCAGAGAGGAAGTGGCATAGAGCCACGTGCCAACTCAGCTCAGCTGCAGTTCCAGGCCATGCCCGGAGCTGCTGAGAAATCAGAGTAACAGGTCAACCTGTCCCAAGGTGAAAGCAGAGGTGACTGCTGGGCATGAAGAGAAGCCCGACTCCCCAGTAGCTCCCAGACTTGGTGCCCAGCTCCCCAAGCCCCCTCTTGCTTTTCAGTGTTGAAAAGATGCACATTCCCTCTGCTACGGCAGCTGCTGACCAGACCTCACTGGCCTTTCATCACCCAGTGTCACCATGCCTTTGAGAGCCTGGCTGCAAATGGCGCCCTGAATCACTGACACCAGCACAGCCAAAGGCCATGAGACACTTGTGGACCACAGTGTGTCCCTTCGATGACACTGAAGTCTAACACCCAGTTCCCCAAAAAGCAGCACTTGGAGGCTGCATCCTTACAGAGGTAATCAAGTTAATGTGAGGTCCTGAGAATGGGACCTAATGTATTTGACTCATGTCTTGGGGTAAACTAAGATGCAGAGAGATACAACATGGGAAAGCACGGGCAAGACAGCCATGGACTCTAGGGCGGTGGCCTGGAGCAGTGCTTTGCCTGCACCTTTGGCAGGTGCCAGCCCTGCAGCCACCTCAACCTCAGGCACTCCACCTCCAGAAGCATGAGATGATGCACTCCTGTGCCGGGCGCCACCTAGCTCACAGCACCTTCTTAGGACAGCCCAAGCAAATGAATATGTACCTGACTGCCACAGACACACTAGTAAATCTGGAAAAGGCCATTCCAGACAGAGACCCTGAGCCCATAACAACTGTGGCCCTGACTCCAGGACAGTGGTATGGATCTTGACATGAGGACAGACCAGTGACATTTGGGTTCACACTTCACCGGCTTGGTTCACCAGCCCTGAGGGCCTATGGGCCCCTCCCCACACCCTTCCCGGCTGTAACAGGAAGTGAACTACAGCCAGCTATCCGCTCCCTTCTCCCCTGTGCCACCTGACTCCTCCACTACATCATTTTCCATGAATAGAGAATGAAGAAGCGGCCATGGCAAGACTAGGAGAGCCAGGGGAGCGCTTGGGCACAGCAGGCCACATGGTCAGACCTGCGGCTCAAGCCCCACTTGGCAGCCTCCAAGTGTGCTGGGCAGTGTCCCGGGACAGTCACTTCTCTGCCCCATTTCCTATAAGGAGGGAATACCCAGCCCCAGGCCCCACAGTGGCTGGGCCAGTGCTCCGTGGCTATCGGCTGCTCTCATGGGGGCTTCTGCTGCAGAGAGCATGATGTAGCTCTGAACAGGCACAACATCAACCAGGGACATAGAGCACAGGGGGCTTTTGCTGCCTCCACTGCAGGACACAGGCAGCTGCAAAAGCTCAGCGCCTCTATTATATGTAAAACACACCAACACCATGATGGCACTTCTCTGAGAGCTCAGCATTAAGCCCAGGTGGAGGTACAAACAGAGGTACAAAGATGCCCATTGGTACTTTGTGACACAAAAGCACTGGGAATGATCCAAGCCATCACAAGAGGGGGCTGGTAGAGCCAGGCATGGTGGTGCACACCTGTGATACCCACATTTGAGAGGGTGGGGCAGGATGATTTCAAGTTCAAAGCCAACCTGGGCTACACAGTGGGAGCCTAAGTGACTAAGTACAAGCCATCGGCTGGAACAGCAGGCTGACATGACCCGGCACAGAATGCCTGCCACATAACAGAAGAAAGGAAGCCACAGCACCATCGTTGTGGTCTGCAATTTGCAGGGAAATATAAAATAAATACAGCAATCGAAATACAGAAAACAGTATACATCCTATGCCTAGAAGTATAAAAAAGCACTATACATATTTATGAGTGTGTATATACAAAATGAATGTTTCTGTGCATAGATCTACAACCAAAAAGTAGTAACTTCTAGTGAGTGAAATTACAACAGCCATTTATACTTCAGAAGTAGCACTACTGTTTGAGCAAAAAGAATACACACCAATTTTATAGCTTACAAAAGGGGTCAATGTGCTCAGGAGAGGAAGAGGCACAGCAACTGTAATTCACCTCCAAATGCCTCACCTTCACCCTTTGAAAGGTGTAATTCACCTTCCAAATGCTGAAATGCTTCAGCACCAGCAGACAACAAATACGCATCTCGTCTGCATCATAGGAGACAGGTGGCAGACACTGAGACTGCAACTACGGACAAAGTAACGACCCCTGTGTCCAAGGGAGAGGCATATGAATTCTACTGCGCTATTTTTGTAACTTCTACATTTGAAATGTTTTCAAGCCGGGCGTGGTGGCTCACGCCTGTAATCCCAGCACTTGGGAGGCTGAGGCAGGAGGATTGGTGCGAGTTCGAGACCAGCCTGGG
>PVJA010049835.1:0-13558 GCA_004027025.1 Myocastor coypus
GCTGGTCTCGAACTCACACCAATCCTCCTGCTTCCGCCTCCCGAGTGCTGGGATTACAGGTGTGAGCCACCACGCCCGGCCTCCCAATCTTTTAAATCCTCATATTTTATGAGGGTTAGGTTAGCTACAATTAACTAATAAAGTTCACTAGTCTTCCTGACTCAATGTGTTATAGCAGTGTTGCAGGCAGCTGAATTAGATAGAAATATTATAGGCCATCAGACAGGGCCAGGCCCTCAAGGACAACTTAAAAGACAAGGTGACTTTACAACTAGAGACAGATACTCCTCCACCATGGGCCAGATCTCAAGACAAAGAGTAAACAAAAGCAACTACATACTTCATTAAGGGTGGGCATCAGGGATTGATATGCTAAATAAATATCAATCACCTTGAAAGAGCCTGGAAAGAGTCACCAGCCCAGGCCCAACAGGAAGAGACCTTATTCTGTATTCTTGCCACTGGCTATGTGACTTGCTTTCCCATTGGATCCTGATTTTAGTCAATTTTATCTGAGCAATGGTGCTTGGTATCTCATTGGTTGACCACAGCTTTGTCCCACCTCATACCCATACCTAAGCCAATTCCCATGTCTTTTCCACAACCTTAGACCCGCCTCAGCTCTATAAAAGTCCTTGGAAGAGATGGCTTCCTGGGGACACCCACTTAGGAGCCCCTTCCTGTCTCTCTCAGACAGGAGCTTTCTTTCCCTCAATAAACATGTTCTGCTCATTTCCTTCCGGTTGTTCCTAAAATTCACTCTTTGGTTTTAGAGAACACAAACTCATCCCGGGTACTTTTCAGGTTGGGAATTGGTTTTCCCTGTGTGATTTGGAGGTTCCCTATTGGAGGTCATCCACCCCAGATCAGTTTTTAATTCCTGCATCAACAGCTGCCAATGACACGAGAGGGGCTGGCCAATGTCTGTGAAGTTTAGCAGGACCCCCAGTGCCCAGGTCCTCACGCACAGCAGCCCCACGAATGTGGAACAGGAGCACCTCAAAACGGTACCACCCCACTCCACGCACTATTACAGTGCTGGAGATTAAACTCCTGTCAGGGGAGCTAGGCAGGCTCTCTACCAAACCTGAATGTTAAGAAATCTTCAGAGAACTTCACTTAATGGTAGTAGTTCCTTTACTGCTGTATCTTTTACCAGCAGAGAATACACATTAGCAGCCAGGCGTGGTGGCACATACCTGTAATTCCAGCAGGAACAGGGGGGAGGCTGAGGCAGGAGAATCACTGTGAGTTTGAGGCCAGCCTGGGCTACATAAGCAAGTTCAAGGTCCACCTGAAGTTCATAGTGAGCCCCTGTCTCAAAAATAAAATAATATACATTATATTCAAATGTATTAGAAGATAATAAAAAATTAAATTAATTAAATTTAATTAAAATTAATAAATTTAAAAAATTAGCCGGACGTGGTGGCTCATGCCTGTAATCCCAGCACTCGGGAGGCTGAGGCAGGAGGATTGGTGTGAGTTCGAGACCAGCCTAGGCTACAAAAGTGAGCTCAAGGTCAGCCTCAACTGCATAGCGAGACCCTGTCTCAAAAAGACAAAAAAAAAAAAAAAAAAAAAAAAAAAAAAAAAATTATGCACAGGCTACTATATAAAGCTGTTTCCAAACTATGTACTATATGCCTCATAGTTTAAATATGTAACAATATGACACTCAAAGCCAGCCATGGTGGCTCACGCCTGTAATCCCAGCACTTGGGAGGCTGAGGCGGGAGGATCAGTGCAAGTTCGAGAACAGCCTGGGCTACAAAACTGAGCTCAAGGCCAGCCTGAACTGTACAGTGAGACCCTGTCTCAAAAAGACAAAAAAAAAAAAAAAAAAAAAACAACAACAACATGTACTTAGTACAGGGTCTACAGGGTCTCACTACACAGACTGGACTTGTAATGACCCTGTTTTTCAGCCTCCCAAGTGCTGGGATTACAGGTGTGCGCCACCATGCCCAGTCTCCATTGCCATCTCAGCAGTCCCCAAGGGCATGGCAGGCCCCTGTGTCTGCCTGTGCAGGTGCTTTAATCTGCTGAGCTGTCTGGCCGGCCCTAAAACAAATACTTTCTAAAAGATTACTTTCCAGCTATGTATATAAATTTTTTGAGACAGGGTTTTGCTGTGTAGCTGAAGTTGACCTTGAACTTACTGTCTATCCCAGGCTGGTCTCAAATCCACAGGGATCCTCTTGCCTCAGCCTCCCAAGAGCGGGGATTACAGGGGTTCACCACCCTGTCCAGCTCCCCTGTGAGATTATAATTAAAGAACATCAGCAGTTCTAGCACGTCCTGCCCACACCTGCATCTGTCCCCTGCAAAGCTGAAGACAGTGAAGTCCTCACCCCTCCTTGCACTTCTGCACAGTCAAGCATTTGGTCCTTGAGAACCCGTTGCATAGCTGACCCGAAGTCTGATACGCTGACCAAAAGCGGTGTCAGCCTGCTGACCCAGGGCCTCCAAATGACATAGAGAAGCAGTACAACTTCTAGCCTGTTAGGTGTCCCACACGTCAAGTTCACATTCCCCAAAACTGAAGAATGGATTCTAGGAGCAGGAAATGTT
This sequence comes from Myocastor coypus, assembly GCA_004027025.1. Taxonomy (NCBI): domain Eukaryota; kingdom Metazoa; phylum Chordata; class Mammalia; order Rodentia; family Myocastoridae; genus Myocastor; species Myocastor coypus. The sequence continues at coordinate 2,575 of PVJA010049835.1, forward strand.
TACTGAGGGAGTGACACTTCCTGCCGGAGAAACAGGAGAGGGGACTCAAAGCATGCGCTCCGGAGCCCACTTCTCAAAGAAGTTTCAGAGAAGCAAAGTACAAGGTGGGACAAAACGATGACCGATAATATTAGAAGTACAGCTGCTTAGGTAACTCGGACTCAGCAGGGAGCCAGACGCGTGCCTCACGCACATGGAAGAACAAGGCCTTGTTCCGGAAGAGATGAGGGCCCGCCCTGCCCGCTGGCCTGCTGAGACATCAACTGAGACTGGGTGTGGTGGCGCGCCTGTAATCCCAGCTCTTGGGAGGCTGTAAACAGGTGGATCACTAGAGTCCGATCTAGTAGTGAGACCTTGAACACCCTGGAGACCCTTTCTCAAATAAGAAATGAGTCAGGAGGCCGTGGTCCCCCACCCATGATAGATGCCTGTTAGGAATAGCTGGTGACTGATTATGCTGGGCCGGAGCAGGCATGTGGGCGCAGTCGTTCCACCTTTATCTCACGCCTGGCCTTCCAGGAATGCACATCAGCTGCAGTTGTGAAGCAGCCTTATCTTCTGTTCTGACTCCTTCCAGAGCTCTGCCCAGACTGACTGCCTATAACATTTCTACCTCACTTAGCAGTCCAGAATAAGGTCCTCAGGCAGGAAGCTGTTATAACCACGACCACCCCTCCTCCCCATTCAGCCAGGGTTTCTGGCAAGGAAAGGAGATCGCCTGAGCTGCAGCCACAGACCCTCAGAAGGTGGTAGGGAAGCTAAAGCAGCTCCTTATCAGCACAGGGTGGGAGCCCTGCATGCTGGGTTCTTCCCTGGTGGGCATGTGAGTCTGGCCATCTGGGAATAGGGACACCCAGGGTCACTGACAGGCCCTTTACAAAGCACATCATCACGGAATGCTCCAGTGTCTGGGTCAGCCACACTTTGGGAGAGTTTTATTTTTTGGTCCTGGTGTCCAGGACCAAATCCATGGCTTCCGGCTGGCTAGGCAAGTGTTCTGTGCTGAGCCGAACCCCCAGGCCCTGGGCCAGGCTTGCTTTGATTCTCCAGCTAGGAACACAGGTTGGAGCTGCTCCTGCCCTGGAATGAATGAGCCGGAGAAAGCCTGCGGATGCGTGCCTGGGGGCCCAGGGGCTCTGTCTCCCTCCCACTGCCTGACAAGCCCAGGGTGCAGCTGATTAGAAGAGAGTTCCAGCTAGAGGCTGGTGGTGTGCCAAAATGCTCATTTTAATCCCCAAAGAATCCCAGAAATGGACATAATTTTTATTTACTCAACACTTATTATTATAAAGTTCATTGTACTATACTCAAATTTGGGTACTTGAATAAAAGGGTTTTTTAAAATAAAAGTTAATTGCTTATATAATATCACATTTTCTTTATACACAAATGAAACATTGCTCCACCATAAAGGATAAACTTGAGCCAGGTGTAGACCAGTGCCTGTACCTCAAGACCACAGTGCTGAGTGAAATGGGTCAGACGCATGAGCTTAAATATCATGTGGTTTCTCTTATATGAGAAACTCGAAATATAAATAGAGTGCAAAATGAAAAGTAGCTCACAGGACATGTAGAAGCCGAGCTCTCAGGTCCGGGTGCCAGAGCTGCGGGACTCCGTCTGCATGTCCAGCCAGCACCACCAGGGGGAGCGCTCGGGATACAGATGGGAGAAGGAAGAGGACGGGGCCTCCGCTCTTACAATGCACCTAAATGGTGAAACACAAGCATTGCACTGCCTGCAAGATTTAAAAACACACAACAGTTTAAAGCAGCAAAAAGCAGTAAGACGCCAACCTCATGAGCTCTAAAGTCCGCCGTCCACATCCTCGATAGCCTAGACGCTCAAGAGACGCTGAAGGTCTTGGCGACGAGTTCTCCCACATCCAGTCTGGCGTCCGTCAGTCAATACTTGTTAAGCAAACGAACAGCTGAATAAGCTTTGCTCAGGCTTCAGGGGGAGTCCATCAGCGTCTTTTCTTAATTGAGGCAGAAAGTGCCAGGGCAGATCTGCCAGGTGCTGGAGGCCTGAGGGACAAAGACAGAAGTAGCTTAGAGTGCTCACATTTTTGAAAGAAAGAAGTCAACTAAGGTCCCAGGGAACCACAGGGTGGAAACAGGACTTCTGTTTCTGCTTTCTAACTAGGAGACCCTGAAGCTTATGAATGAAGTCCACGGCCATCTGGAGGAGGAAGAGAGCTTGTGCCAGGCGTCTCTGGCAGATTCCTGGGATGAATGCAGGGCTTGCCTGCCGAGTAACTGCATGAGGCTTTATACCACCTGCCAGTCTGCATGGTCCTCTGTGAAAAATACGGTAAGAAGAAAAGAATGCTTGGGCTGGCAAGATAGCTCAGTGGTCTGAAGTGCTTGCTTAAGCAAGCTTAGGCAACACAGCGACCTTGGTTCCATCCTGGGCACTACATGCTGCGCCAGCCCCACCCCCAGGGCAGGCTCAGCTGGCATATATATATATATACACACACACACACACATATATATATTTATATATATAAATATATATATATATATATAAATATATATATATGTGTGTGTGTGTGTGTGTGTGTGTGTGTGTGTGTGTGAAAGAAATGCCCTGTTCCTTTAGCCTTGTATTTGTTACTCATGTACATGTTCCCACCAGATTGTAAGCTTGCTGAGGGCAGGGACCCAATCCTGCTTGTCTTCATTTGAGCACGGTAGGCATCCAACAAGTGTGTGTAACCCTGCATTCTCAGTCACGGTATACAGCCTCTGATTTCAGCCTCTGATTTCAGCCTGCTTTATCACCCATTCACCCCTCAGGCCACCTATTCAAAGGCACCTTCTGCTTCCTGCCTCCCTCTGCACCGGCGCCCTTTTACCCATGTGTGTGTAAGAGAGAGAGGGTCTATGTAGCTCACGCTGGCCTTGAGCTCACTTTGTAACCCAAGCTAGTCTCAAACTTTGCAATGATCCTCAGGTCTCAGCCTCCTGAGTGCTGAGATTCCAGGCGTGCGCCACCATGCCTGGCTGCCACCAGGCCCGGCTTGCGGCTATGCCCTTAGGTGTGGCACAAGCACACAGGCCAGACACCCGCGCCTGCGCCCTAACCCGCTGTGTCCTCCAGGACTGGCCTCTGTTCCTGCCCTCTGGCTGTCTGTGGGGCAGAGGGTGTCGCAGAGGGTGGTGGCCTGAATAGGATGAGCTCTGCCCCAAACAAGGCTCCCATCACCTGGATCTCCCTGCTCCTCCAGGGAGTGTGCTGCACATGACGCAGTGTGGCATTTCACACTGCATCTGTGCACACTAGAGGAGGTGCTGGCTGGGCACTGCCCTGCTCCATTACAGGGCAGCCAGCCCTAGGACACAGAATGCACTGACTCCATTTGTCCCCACGCTAACTGCACCTGCTGCTGTGGGGCCGCTGTCACTCTCCTGTGCCCCAGAAATGCCAGGAAGAAAGACATGGGCTAGAAGTCAGATTTGGGGCCAGTGGTGTTGTGACCTTATGCAAAAGGAATTTCTTCTTGGAGACAGGGCCTCTTTGTACAGTTCAGGCTGTCCTCAAAGTCATAGTAATCACCCCTCCCTCAGCATCCCGGATGCTGAAATTACAGGCACGTGCTACCATACCTGGTTCTGATAATATCTCGGGGCTTTGAAGTTGTAGCTTTTTTCTTTTCTAAAGACAGGGTTTTTTTTGTTTTGTTTTGTTTTTTTTTGCGGGACTAGGGTTTGAACACACGACCTTGCACTCGCCAGGCAGGCACTTATGCCATGGAGCTATCTCCCCAGCACCGAAAGACAGCCTCTTGCCTCTGCCTCAGCCTCAGCCTCAGCCTCAGGAACACTCAGACTGGAGGTGTGAGCCACCCCACCCAGCGTTAGAGCTTTGTTTCTATGGATGGAGTCAAATAAACAAGAGCTGGCAGGTGGAGACAACTTCTCCAGAGTATTTTCTGAGAAAGTCCAAAGTCCTCCAAAAGGTCCTGGAGAACTACCTGAATAGCAGGGGGATGATGTTTCCACAGTAATGTTCAATAATTAATAATCATCAACATATCCAGGTCATTATCCTGTAAGAGCAGCTACACTCTCCCCAGACCTGGATATCTCATGGATGAACAAGAGCAGAGTGTGACTGCTGAAAACTTTCCTGCTGGATGGTGCCCCCAACGGTTCCTTTAACTATAACAAGAAGGCCCCGGACTTAGCTCTTGGGAACCCACTGCACTGTGTCTGCTCCCTGTGATGCAGTGTGGCTGTGGATGTTTTCTCTCCCACAGACTGATTCAGGAGCTAAGGGGAGGGTGTACTAGCAATGAAGACCATGACGCAAGCAGCCACTGAGGCACGTGGGCTTCAGGCTCACCATCGCCGGGTGGACAGTCGTGGCACTCACTGAGCAGATTTTTTTTTTTTTTTTTTTTTTTTTTTTTGAGACAGGGTCTCACTATGGAGTTGAGGCTGGCCTTGAGCTCACTTTTGTAGCCCAGGCTGGTCTCCAACTCGCACCAATCCTCCTGCCTCAGCCTCCCAAGTGCTGGGATTACAAGCGTGAGCCACCACTCCCGGCTCACTGAGCAGATTTTAAAAAACAAAATAATGAATCCTTCTTTCCAGTTTTCAGGCAATTCCCATGGTGCCCTATAGGCAAGGAACGCCAGCCACGATCAGTAAGTCCATGAGACTAGGGCTGATAACTACATTGAACATCTGACCTGTTTAGATCCTCAGGGCAAATACGAATGGCAGGGATTTCAGATCCTATTTCCGCAATCCAAGCCAAGCCAGGAACAAGAGAGTTAATACTACAGGACCTCAAAGTTGAGCTGGGTGTGGTATGCACACCTGGAATCCCAGCACTTAGGAAGCTGAAGCGGGAAGATTGGGCCAAGGCCAGGCTGGACTACAAAGTGAGTTCAAGGCCAGCCTGAACTACATAGCAAGACCCTGTCTTAAAATACACACACACACATACACACAACAACAACTATTTCCTTTTGCCTGAAATTCTTCTTGATTTGGAATGGTTGCAAACTGACTTTAAAATTTGCAATAAGAAATGATTACAAGTGGGCATGGTGTCGCACTTATAACTGAAGCACTAGGGAGGCTGAGGCAGGTAAACTGCCCCAAGTTTGAGACCAGCTGAGTTCAAGGCTGGCCTAAGTACTTGGTGAGACTCTGTCTAAAAAAAGAAAAGGCCTGGAAAGAAATTAAATTTTCATTCCATTTTTTCTCCCCCCCTCCCCCCAGGTGGCCCAGTTTTTCAGGAAGCTCTATCAGTTTCTGTTTCCTCTCCAGGAACATAATGGCAGTAACGTCCCTGTCAGCGCAGAGTCCGCTGAGGCGGATGCTCAGGTGGCACACCTGGAGCACGTGTTCACCCAGTTGACGCTGGATGTGGCGTCTCTCTTCAACAGGAGCGTCTACGTCTTCACGCAGATGCAGCAAGAGTTTGACCAGGCTTTTCAGTCATACTTCCTGTCAGATACTGAGGAAACAGAGCCTCACTTTCTGCCAGCTTCGAACAAAGAGCCAGCCAGGAATGCAGATGTGGGGCCCAGCTGGGCGGTTCCCCGCGTCTTCCAGCTGCTCCGCAACTTCAGCCTCTCAGTCTACGAACGAGTGAGTGAGAAAATCACCGAGACACTGCGCGCTGTCGAGGATCCCGCGAAACAGGACCAAGGCTAGTATTCCAAGATTACTTCTCCTTAGATGTCTACACTAAAGTGTGGCTTTTAAAATTTTGGGCCAGGATTAGAACTCAGGACCTTGAGCTTGCCAGGCAGGACCTGTGCTGCTGAGCGCTTGCTTGGCGCTACAGTAACTTGTGGTTTATCTTTGCAGGTGGAGATCTGAGTCACTGCGCCAGGGTTCCTTCGAGTGACGATTTACCGATAATCAGTTTCAGAGTCTCTCAGAGGGGCTTTGAGGTTGGCCAGGAATTCTCCCACTCCCGCCATTGCTGAAAATGGGACTGCAGATCTCTTTTGGTAGAGCAAATTTTCAAAGCCAAAAGGGAAAAGAAAAAAAAAAAAAAAAAGAAAGAAAAACTAAAACCACAGTTCCCACCTTCCTTGCTGCTGAGGGAAACAGACACTGTTCTATTCTGCTTGGACACCACAGAGCTTCTCTGAGCCTGTCCAGGGTCCTCACTTCCTGGTTCTACAAAGCCCATTCTCGCATGAAACTGGGCCAAGTGCCATCCACGGCCCCCTCTGGGCCCTGCTAGGATTCCTTCAGTCCCAAGCACAGAAAACTCATCCATCCACAGGCCCCACACTAAAGAGAGGGGGATTGGAAAGAACTGTCTGCTGCCAGTGCCAGCCATGGCCCCCACATTCCACATTGGGAAAACAAAGCTGCTCTAAGCTTCTAGGCAGAGGGCGTGTCTTTGATTTTTTTGAGGCAGGGTGTCTCAGTGTAGTTCAGGCTGCAGAGCTCATCGCCACACTTGGCAGAAGGGTTTTGTGGAGTATGTTGGCTGCAACATTTCAGAAGGGAGTTGGCCAGATGCGGTGCAGCACTCAGAAGGCTGAGTCAGGATGATCAGTATAGATTTGAGGCCAGCCTAGGCTACATTGTGAGTTCAAGGCCAGCTTGTCTCAAAAACAAAAAGAACAGAAATGAGAGTTTCTGGATGTGCCAGGTAGAAGATTGACCCTTCCTCATGTCACGTGGCTGGGTCTGACCCACCCTGCTATAGCACGCTTGTCCTAAGCAGAGAATTTTCAGGATATGCCAGAAAGAGACACAAACACAGGATTAAACATAACCCACCCCCAAAATAAAAACAAAAAACAGAAAAAGGGGCTGGGGAGATAGCTCCGTGGCACAAGTGCCTGCCTGGCAAGTGCAAGGTCCTGAGCTCAATCTCCAGTTCCACAGAAAAGAAAAGAAAAGAAAAGGAGTAAACATATCGTAGAGTGAAAGCAGAAAGGATCCCTTATAATAAAGGCCAAGGAGATAGCTCAGTGCAGTAAGTGCTTGCCTGACAAGCACAGGGTCCTGAGTTCAATTCCTGCTGGTGGGGGGGGACCTAAAGGCAAATAGCCCCCAGGCAAATGAACCTGGGAGAAGCTCCCCAAGGGGCTGCCCACAGAGCCTTCCCCTTAGGCTCTCAGACTCCAGAAATGACAGCATTGCTAAAACTGCCAGTATAGACACAAGGAAGACCATCTTTAGAGGAGTATAAGTGCCTTGTTCCTGGTTAGAAAACCCCACCCATCTCCTGAGGACTTCGTTGCCCCTCTGTGTATCCGGGCTGTGGTCACTCAGGCCCGTCCTTGCCTGGACTCGCCCGACTCCCTCTTTGGCTTGGCCTCTGGCGCCTGCACCTACCTCTGCCAGGACCCTGCTGCAGCCTCCACCCACGTAGGCTCTGCCAGGTGCCCACATCGTACTTTCTTAATCAGGTCATTTTATGGCTTAGGTGAGGTTAGCTGTGGCTGTGTCCTGGAAGTTGGATGGATTTGTTCTTTTCTGTTATTGCTACCGGGGCATCAAACTCTGGACCTTGCACCTGCCAGGCAGGCGCTTATGCGGCTAAGCAGTCTCCCTGGCCCCTGGAGGCTTTTTTTAAGAAGTATAATTGTTACAATCTCCTTCTCTCCTTTCTACCTTTTATTTTTTTAATCCTATCTCTCCCCCGCACCCGCAAGATGAGAGTAGGCTCCTCAGGCTGACTCTTCTGCTCTGTAGGCTGCAGCTGGCAACACGTCAATCAGGCCATGGAGTTAGTTGCGCAGCTTATTTTTACTTATTATTTTTACTGCATGAACTTAGCAAGAACATTAGCAGGGGCTGCTGACCCTCAGTCTCTGAAGCAGAAGCCATGAGAGGAGTCTTCCTGGTTCCGTCGAGACCGAATGGTCATCCTGACTGGAACTGTTGGATCTCGGTTCAAGGCTGGGGCACCTTTCTTGGAAGTCACATGTCTTGGTTGGTATTCCATTCTGAGGCTCCAAATTCATTCAACATTCCAGAAAAGCACCAGGGCAGATGAAACCTGTCAGTGCTGGGTGGCATCCAGTGACTCCCGCCTGGTATTTCAAGTTAGTATCATTTGTCCTAGAATAATGTTCAGAACCGGTCCATCAGGGCGTGGTGCTGCCGTGTGCTCACACCTCAGTACCCGGACACGTGGGCTGCCACTCAAACTTGCTCAGGATTCGGGCCGATTCAGGCGCATTCAAATCCAGACAATTTCCCCGCCCCACTGGCTGAGAACGGGGAAGTGACCCTCCCAAGCTGCGGTTCTGGGGCACACACGTACTCTCAGCAGTGTGCCCTGACTTGCCGTTGCCCACCACCCCTACCAGTGGTAACCTGGGCACTCAGGGAAGACTCTAAATGCCAACAGTAAAAATAAAACGAGGTCTACGCGGGAGGACCACAGGTTCAAGCCCAGCCTGCGTGAACTCAGCAGGGACTATATTCTTTCCTGAGCCAAACAGCACCCCGCAGGCGCAGCAGAGACATCCTCATTCTGGGTGAGCCAGTGTGGCTCCCACACTGGAGTCATCAGGCAGGAGCTGTGTGATGCTGGTGTATGGTTCTCGTCTCTTTTCTGGATGAGTGATGAGTAGTAAGCCTGTTGTCCCTAGAATATCTGCAGAATAAGGAGACATTTGAGCCCTGTCCTTTGTCCCGACAGAAGAAAGGCAGCCGGACCTCTACTCCTGAATCCCTGCAGCTGCAACAGAAGGCAAACAGAAAGCAAGGCGGTGCATGAATTAACGTTGCCAATCTGTTGGCTCTAAAGTAGGGAAATTCTTCTGAGTGGTGGGGACGTGTCCACTGTGATCACAGGAGTCCTTAAAAGTCAACGGAAGACGAAAAGAGTGAGCTAGAGGTGGCCACAGAAGGCCGTCGGCTGACCTTGTGGGGACTTACGATGGCGGCAGGAGGAATAGCTGCAGGAGGGGTCTCACATGCGCCTCCTGCCACATGACAGCCACCGCTCCCCAGTGGGCACTCCACGGACAGGCCTCATTGGCCAAAGCCACTCTGGGAGCCAAAATCAAGCCGCAGGCAGCGGTGCACACCTGTAGTTTCAGCACTCGGGAGGCTGAGGCAGAGGACGGACATGAGTTTGAGGCCAGCCTGAGCTACATGAGGAGGTCCTGTTTCAAAAAAACAAAAAGCAAAACAAAACAGAAATATTTTAATGTTTACTCTTCCTCTATTGATTTTATATCATTCTTAATTCTATGAAAATAATTCCTCAAAATTTGATCTGCTTGGGCCAGCCAGATAGCTCAGTGGACTAAAGCACCTGCTTAGGCAGAGGGCAGCAGCCAGGGTTCAATCCCTGGCATTCTATGCCGGCCCCGCCCCTGGGGTGTGCTGAGACAGGGACTGAGCCTGGGCTGGGTGGCCTGCACCTGTAATCCCAGCACTCGGGAGGCTGAAAACAGGAGGACCACTACAAGGCCTATCTATGTAGTGAGACCCTGAGCACCCTGTAGACCTTGCACCAAATACATAAAAAATCTATATTAAAATTTTTTTTTGGTATATTTAAAATTTGATCTGCTTTACTTTCCATATCTGAAACACACTGGGGCCAGTGAGATGGCTTAGTGGTCTAAAGCACTCACTTAGGCAAGTTTAGGCAACTGCAGGGACAGAAGTTCAATCCCCAACACCATATGCTGCACCAGTCCCACCCCCAGGGTATATATATATATATATACAAGTTGCTGGGAATAGAGGCATGCATCACCACGCCCAGCTTGTAATATTAAAATTTTTTTTTTTTTTTTTTTGCAGGACCAGGGGTTCGAACTTGCAACCTTGTACTTGCCAGGCAGGCACTTGTGCCACAGAGCCATCTCCCTGGCCCCCCCCCCCCTTTTTTTTTGTCTTTTTGAGACAGGGTCTCACTATGCAGTTCTGGCTGGCCTTGAGCTCACTTTTGTAGCCCAGGCTGATTTCGAACTCACAACGATCCTCCTGCCTCAGACTCCCAAGTGCTGGGATTACAGGCATGCACCACTATGCCCAGCTTTAAAAAATATTTTTGAAAGCACTGGTAATAAAAATCAGTGATTAGAGCCCGGCGGGATGGCTCAGTGGTCTAAAGCACCTGCTTGGGAAAGCTTGGGCAGCTTCGGGGACCGTGGTTCGATCCCGGCACCACATGCTGCGCCAGCCCTGCCCTCGGGGCGGGCTGAGCTGGCCATAAAAATGAGTGAATAAACAAATAAAGGTTCTGAAACAAGAGAAAAATAAATAAATATTTTTTTTTTTAAAAAAAAATCAGTGATTAGCTGGGTGTGGTGGCACGCACCTATAATCCCCACACCTGGGAGGCTAAGGCAGAAGAATCCAAGTGAGAGGCCAGCCTGGGCTACAAAGCGAGTGAAGTGCGCAGTGAGACTCTCTTTCAAAAAATAAATAAATAAATAAGAAAGAAAAGAAAGGAGAAAAGAAAAGAAAGAAAGCACTGAGCTATCTCGCTGGCCCACCCACTTCTTGAGCGTATGAATCCTGATGACACTAATGTGTAAATGCTGTATTCCCTGCAGACTCCGACCACAGAGACTCCATTCCCAATATCTTACCTGAGCAGGACAGAAGCTCGTGTGGGGCACTTGGCCAGAATTTGTCTGGATGCTTGAACTTCCACAAAAGATGCCAAAAGTGCCAGGATTACCTGTCTGAAGGTAAGGTTATTATTTTCTCAGTGTTCTTGAGGGGAAGGGAACTTTCCCTTTTAGAAATTAACTTTTAGCCAAGTGAGGTATTTCTTGGAAAATGATAGTAGCCCTTTCCAGTTGGTGAGCTAATTAGCTGATGAACATTTAAATAGGGAGAGTGTTGCCGGGCGTGGTGGCGCACGCCTGTAATCCCAGCACTCGGGAGGCTGAGGCAGGAGGATCGGTGTGAGTTCGAGACCATCCTGAGCTACCAAAGTGAGCTCAAGGCCAGCCTGAACTGCATAGTGAGACCCTGTCTCAAAAAGACAAAAAAAAAAAAAAAAAAAAAAAAAAAAA
>PVJA010049836.1:0-13557 GCA_004027025.1 Myocastor coypus
AGAAAGAAAGAAAGAAAGAAAGAAAGAAAGAAAGAAAGAAAGAAAGAACAAAAATAATTCCCCAATTCTACTATTTGTAGTTTTTTTTTTTTCTGTTTTTCACATGTAGGCCTGGTTCATTTCACTTACGAGTATATGTTCAAGATACATCCATTTATATGAAGTCTTCTAGTTCATCGTTCTTTATAGTGTAGCTTTTTTGTTTTGGTTTGTTTTTTGGTTTTGTGAATTTTTTTGTACAGGGTCTCACTAGGCAGCTTGAGCACAGAGTGATCCTCCTGTTTTCAGATCTCCAGCCCTGGTATTACAGGCGTGTGCCACCTGGACTCTATCACCGGTTCAGTGCCCCCAGGGAAGGTGTCCATGCAGCGTATTATGATAGGGATCAAACCCTGGTCCCTGCTCTTGCCTAAGCAGGAGCTTAGTCTGCTGAGCTATCTCCCCACTCCTGTAGTAATTACTGTTATAAGGCTTCAAGGGGACACTTTGTTTCCACTCATGATTGGCTAATTAATCCCATCCACATTCTCCTTCTCTCACTAAGGGCAGCAGTGAAACAATGCTGACCAGCAGAAAATAACCAGAGGAAGTCTCCTGAGCAGTCCTCTAGAAAGATTTGCTTCTCAATAAAAACGTTCAGGTTCAGAGAACATATCATTTTGCCTTCATGTGCTTCTTCATCCTGATGTCTCTTTTTAGTGCTGAATACAAATGTGATACCCAGAGGTGCAGCAGCCATAACATGGCCATAAGGCAACCAGCAATAAGGGCAAATGCTGTTATTCCAAGGCACAGACAGCTAGCAAGAATCAGCATCATGACAGCCTCATTGCACATTCTTGGGCTGTCCACATTTCTATGTAGGAGGGGAAAAAATACTTTATTTGTTTAGACAACTATTGGCCAGACTTTCTATTATTGTTGCCAACACATGTCTAACAGATTCTGACACTCACAAGATCCCTAGCAGGGCTAATGTACTCCGCCTACATCATAAGAATGAAGGACAAGAAGTATGATACTTAATATTCTTCATGATTCTCAGAAGCCAAATTGCTGATGCTGACTTTTCCATCCTCACCAGCACTTTGTTTCTTATTCTCCTCAGGTTGGTCTAACCTTAAATTATAACCAGACTCTTCGCAGTCACTCTTCTAAGTCAGAATTTTTTTAATGGTCTTCCTAAACCTTTCCAGCCCAAGGCAGCCACTGCCCTCTTTGACCCTCATGGCACTTAACTCTCTGTACCTCCTAACAGCCAATTCATCATGCACTGCCCCACAACACTTCCAATACAACTGTCACAGACTAATCAATGCTCAGAGTTGGAAAGAACTTCAGAGATCAGCTTCTCCAGCCCCCTCAATGCATGTGACTTGTGCCTTAACTCACAGATTTGTCTTTAGTTGTTCATGGGTCTATAGCTTATTCTCCCAACCAAATCTCAAATTCCTACTGGTGAAAAATAAAGGACATTAGTATTTGCTAGGTTTCCTGCTAGCTCCCAAGCACCTTATAACCATGATTTAATAACTTCTTCCCAGGTTAATGAATCATAATTTTTGGTTTACGTCTCAATAAGTTGAATACTCTTAGACTGGGGAGACAGCTTGGCAGTCTAAGTGCATGCCTGGGAAGTGCAAGGTGAGTTAGATCTCTGGAACTCGTATGCTGTGCCACCCTGGAAACTGGGGTGCATGATGCTGTCCCTGAGACTCGATGTGGAGGCAAGCTGGACACAGGATCAACGTGAGTCCAAACTGCACAGCAAGACTCTGCACAATTTTTTTAATTATATTTTCTTCTGTTCATATTTTCTCTTTTGTGAGACTTAAAATATATCAAACAGTCAAATAAGAAAATGACTCTTTGTTTTAATATTAACATTTTTAAATGCAATGGATAAAATTAAAAATATACTGATTTGTTCTAGTTTATAAAAATAACTAGGTATCTCTTGTGTCAAATGTTAACAAAAATATATATCATCAATAAAGAATAATTTTAATTTGATCTGAATAGTAAAAGATGGAAGTATTTTGCTGATGTTATCTCTATAAACCATTTGAAATAATGTGTACCACTTAGAAAAATAATAGAAATATTAAAGAAATGGAATTTAGTAGCTCCAAACTTCAAAGAAATGTCAGTAACTTTTTATCCTGTTTAATAAACCAATTGTATCTTTACTTTTTGACATACCTCATATTTTATGAGCCTATCAGATATTTTGTTTAGAACTTGAAGACTTTCAGTTACCTTAAACTTTTTTTTTCTTCTTTTTTAAATAATTTTGGGATAGGGTCTACAGGGTGTATAGGGTCTCACTACATAAGTCGAACTCATAATTATTCTCCTGTTTGCAGCCTCCCAAGAGCTGGGATTACAGGCATGTACCACCATGCCCAGTCTCAACCATGGTCTCAGTGTGCCCTAGGGGCAGGGCTGGCATGGCACACCCTGGATCAAATCCCAGGTGCCGGGCTCTGTGAAAGCAGGTGTTTTAGTCAGCTGAGATATCTGGCCAGCCCCTACATTAAATTTTTCTGAAACTTCTTTAGTATCAGGTTGGAGATTTAAATGCAGGTGTGTGTTAAGGTAACTGGCTTTAGACTTACCTCATAATTTTCCTCCTTAATTCTTGTAAGACTGATTTCATTTTCGTATATTTAGTACATTTTCAATGACTTTCTTTTTAAGGAACCCTGTCTCTTTAGCTAATATAATCCTACAGTGGTCATTAATCTTTGATACATTAAATTTTATTTTTGAAGTATATAATCTATTATTTTGAAAAATATAACTTTACATTCTTCCTACTTACTTATTTTCGTACAGGATTTCACTACACAGTTCAATCTCCTAATAATCTTCCTGTCTTAGCCACCCTAGTGCTGGGATTATAGGCATGTCACCACACCCAGTTCCAGGGCCAGCATGGTGCACTCAGAGTATGAAACCTGCGCTGCATGAAGTATCAGGGATCAAACTTGGACCTTATGCTTGCCAGGCAGGTGCATATGCTGCCAAGCTATCTCCCCAGTCCCTACGTACTTCATCTTTAAAAAAAGTTGATTTATTTCACTTATAAGTATAGCCTCTAGTTGTATCCACTTACATATAAAGAATTCAAATTTGTCTTTCTTTGCAGCTGAGTGGTACTCCATTGCATAGCAATATCACATCTTTTTCATCCATTCCTCAAGTGATGGACATTTTGGCTGTTTCCAAGATTTGGCTATAACAAATTGTGCTGCTATAAACATTGGTGCACATATATCATTACAGTATGATGTTTTCAGTTCTTTTGGGAAAATACCCAAACAGGGAATAGCTGTATTCAATGAGATTTTCAGTATTAGATTTTGAGGAGTCTCCGTAATGATTTCCATAGTGGTTGTACCAGTGTACATTCCTGCCAGCAGAGGAGAGGGGTCCCCACAGCCTCTCCAGCATTTGTTATTAGTTCATGAGTGTTTGAAATGTCTTATGGGAGAGATTGGAAAGGTTTGGAGAGGTCTTCTACTTGCAAAGAGCTGGAAAAGCTTCAGCTCTTCTGTAGGAGAGATTCTGGTCAGAGCTCCAACCAGAAGACTGACAGAAGCCCTGCCTGTGAAGACCAGGCTGGGGGTAGGGGGTTCTGCTTTGAAGAAGAATTGCATTGGTTGTTGGACTCCAGATGATTTGTGCAGTCACAGCACAGCTTCTGGAATTTGTGATTGGCTGTTGTGTGTGTGGCTGCTGCACCTCCCCTGGGGTAGATGATTTGCATTTCAGTGAAAGGAAGGAAGAGAAGTTAGTTGCTTGAGCTGCTGCTACTCTAGCCCTTCACTCTTGCCTGCTGCCATGAAAGGTTGCTTTCTGCCATGTGGCTCTCTGCTTTGGAGCCAACTGAATATGGACTAAAACCTCCAGTAACTGTGAGCTAAATAAACCTTTCCTTCTCTCATTTTGAGTGTTGGGTATTTGTCCCAGCAATGAGAGAAGAGTAACTAAGACACTAGGCATTTATCAATTCTATTTATTCTTACAGAGAATCAATTTTATTCTTTGTATTGTTTTCTTCATCTCCAATGCATTAGTTTCTGCTCTAATGTTTATAATTTCCTGCCTTCTTTAGACTTTTGGCTTGACTTGTTCTCCTTTTACTAGCAGCTTAAAGTGCACCACCATAAGAGCACTTGTAGGAGACCCTCCTAGGTCCTCATTTCCCAGAAATCAGTATTTGTAATCCCAAAGTTACTTTATTGGAATCTCACCAAGGTAATTCCAATCTACCACTTCTGATGCAACCCATAATAAAAATAAAGATATTAAAACATATTTATAATTATTGGGGAGCCAAGGGGCTCTAAGCCCCACCACAAAGATGGTTCTCTGGAAAAAAGAGATGACTTGAGGCCTCATCCAACATAATTAAGTGGTGGATTGTTTTGAGGAGGAATGACTAAAAATTGTGGGAAGTAGGTGAATATTGTGAGCTGAGCTAGCTGGGGGTCCTACATTTACCTCTGCCATATGTAGAGGATATACAGAGAGAGGAATCTGCGTAACGCTATTCAGATAGTATCTAATGTTTTGGGCAGTCTGGTGCTTCAGCTTTGATGTAATCTTTCAAGCCCCAGGAAGTCAGAGCCTCTGTCTTGAGGCTCATTCCCAGCTGATAGTGCAGAGCATCAGCTATTAGTCCTGTCTCGATCAGGGCTCACATGAAGGAGCAGCAGGTGTAGGTAACCAGGGAAACATGCATGCTACCTTCAAAAACTATCACCAACACCTCAGCCAGACCAATATACATTGCTTAAGGCCAGTTGAAAGAATAAATGAAAGTCCTAGCCAGCTCTGTATATATCAACACAAGGAAATAGGGTCAGGCTCAGTCAAAATAGAAACAGTTGCTCTTCCTTTAAGGAGAGCTGGTCAGGTAGTCCTCCGCAAGCACTTATTTTGGCTTTTTTGTTTTCCTAATGTATGAATTTACTGCTATAAATTTTCCTCTTAAGACAGCTTTCATTGCTTCCCACCAGTTTCAGTAAGTTATATCTGCATTTTCATTTGATTGTGAATATATTCTAATGTCTTCTTTAATTTCTTATGCATCCCACCAGTTATTTAGGAGATTCTTGTTTAATTTCCATGGTTTTATTGTGTTTTTCTAGTTTCTTTTATCAATAATTTCCAGTTTTATTGCACTGTAATCTGATAGTATGCATGGGATAACTTCAGTTCCTTTTCATTTATTTAAGAGTGCTCCGTGTGCTAGTGTCCTCTGTTATTACTGAGTGAAATTTTCCATAAAAGTCTACCAAGTCAATTTCTTCAGAAGTTTGGTTTAGTTGTGTTATTTCTTTGTTGATTTTTTCCTAGTTGATCTATCTCTTTGTGCAGTGTTATGTAAGGTCTCCTATTACTTTTATATTGTTGCCAATTAGATTTTTCATGTCTGTTAAGATTATGGAGGAGGGCTTTCAGCTTTTGGCCAGGAGGAGGCTAAGGTGCAACTTTCTCTGGTCATCCTGAATCCGAGTTCGTTGGACACCAGCAGCCTCCAGCATGCTGCCCAAGTTTGACCCCAAGGAGATCACAGTCGTGTACCTGAGGTGCACTGGTGGTGAAGTTGGCACAACATCTGCCCTGACCCCCAAGATCAGTCCTTTGGGTCTGTCTCCACAAAAAAGTGGAGGATGACATCGCCAAGGCAACTGGTGACTGGAATAGTCTGCAGATTATGGTGAAATTGACCATTCAGAACAGACCGGCTCAGACTGAGTGGTGCCTTCTGCTTCTGCCCTGGTCATCAAAGCCCTCAAGGAGCCTCCAAGAGACAGAAAGAAGCAGAAAAACATTCAACACAGCGGAAATATCATTTTTTATGAGATTGTCAACGTGGCCTGACAGATGTGGCACCAGTCTTTAGCAGAGAACTTTCTGGAACCATTAAAGAGATACTGAGGACCGCTGAGTTGGTGGGCTGCAAACTGGTCAGCCAGCACTTCATGACATCATAGATGACATCAACAATGGTGGAGTGCTCAGCTAAGTAAGGAGCATAAGAAAATAACACCAATAAAAGGATGATCTAACAAATAAACAAAAAAACATGGAGGAGGGCTCTCTTTGGATGATTTTTGGTTTGAAGTTGATATTGTCAGTAGCCAGAATGACCGCTCCTGCTTTTTCTGATTTTCTTTTTTTTTTTTTTTAAGAATTTTTTATGTTATTTTTTTTTTTTTCTTGTTTCAGAACCTTTATTTGTTTATTCACTCATTTTTATGGCCGGCTCAGCCCACCCTGAGGGCAGGACTGGCGCAGCATGTGGTGCCGGGGATCGAACCGCGGTCCCTGAAGCCGCCCAAGCTTTCCCGAGCAAGCGCTTTAGACCACTGAGCCATCCTGCCGGGCCCCGTTTTTCCGATTTTCTATGGGATGGAATATTGTTTTCCATCTTTGGACTTTTAGTCTGTGAATTTCTTCTTGAATTAAATGTATTTCTTTTTTAATATCTATCTATCTATCTATCTATCTATCTATCTATCTATCTATCTATTTTTGAAGAACTGGAGATTCAACTCAGGCCCCTGCACTTGCCAGGCAAGGACTTAGTCTACTGAGCTATCTCCCCAGCCTTAGAATTAGTCCTACTATAATTCCCACTTCAAAAAAAGACCAAATGATATGTAGTTTGATAACTATTAGAAAAATGAAGAAATCTAATTTGGGTTCTATTCATATTTTCTCTTTTTCCATTTCAGTTATTAAAGAGTATATGATTTATCAAGTAAGTTTCACGTACTAAATCAAATCCACAGGAATTTTTTGATATACCTAACTTTGGTTTTTAAAACCTCAATTAATTGCTCTATCACATACTGTTCTTCATTACAAATAAAAGAAACTGACTCTAGCTTATGAGGCAGTAAAGGATTTATGAATATACTTTTGATTGGACCCAAAAATACACATCAGGGATGGAGGGCCAAACTCAGGACCAAAACTGCACCCAGCAATATCACCCAGATTCAGACAGCACAACCAAGTCATCCAGACAAGATCCTGCAGTCTATTAGCTGTAGCCTACACTGCAGATGCCAGCTACTGCTCTACCATAGCCTCACTTTCACTGGGTGCCTGACTGTGGGGTCACCAAAGAGCTCTTTCAGGTCCCTGCTTCTTTAATCTCTGCATCATTAGTTTAGCAGCTCCTGGCAGGCACATCTACCAGCAAAGCCTAGATCTTGGGGGTAGATAATGGAGACAGGATTGTAGCCAGTGCTGGAGGGAGACTTGAGCCTCCACTTCTTGGTGGGCTATCCCTTTCTTACCTATTTTCAAATAACTTTCTTTTATTTCCCCACTTTTTCTCTTCCTAGTTTGGAAGCCCTAACAAAGCTAGTAATTTGCGTATTCATCACCAAAATTAACACAGTTGGAAGTACTAAGTTAAAAAGTCTAATGTACTTGGTAAATATTTATTAGACCATTTTTAGACAGTGGTAATGTGTCTAATTAATATTTATGAATGTAAAATAGAAAACCCTAAATAGCCATGACAGCACTCATCCAGCATTTCTTTAAAATTCAGAATTAAGTCGGGCATGGTGGCACATGCCTGTAATCCCGGCACTCAGGAGGCTGAGGCAGGAGGATCGGTGCAAGTTCAAGACCAGCCTGGCCTACAAAAGTGAGCTCAAGGCCAGCCTGAACTGCACAGTGAGACCCTGTCTCAAAAAAATAAAATAAAATAAAATAAAATTCAGAATTAACTCTTGAATAGAGTCTGCAAGTGCCTTGAGAAAAGTGATTAAAATCTTCATCCCATAGAGGTGATTTTCCTGCTCAGTGTTATTGCGTGGCTCCCTAATGCACCAGCTGCACTGCCAGCTACAGTCCCTCTCTAGTGACCTAGAATCCCCTAACAGAGAGAGCAGTCAAGCAGTTCAGTCAAAATCTACTTTAGTTCAACCAATTCTTGGATAAATGCATTAACTTTCTCAGAAGGCTTCCAAAGGGTAGGTGACAGCCCGGAATTTGATATTTATTTATGATTTTCTTGGCACATAATCACAAGCCTTAATTTTACATACAAAGGAAGCTTTTAGCTTTAAGAATTGGTAGGTCTATTTAGAGAATAATAGATCCAACCTTTAAATGTAGTAATTAATTTATTGTTTGTTTGTTTTATTTATGCTTATCTCACTTCTTTTTTTTAATTATTGTTGAAATTCAGAGTGTTCCTGTTTTGTTTTGCTTTTTTTTTTAATGGTGGTAAAGTCTCACACTTATTAAAGGTAGGGAAAAATAGAGAGGAGGAAAATTGGCTCTGCAGAGCAATTCAGCCAAGTAAAAATAAGGAAACATAAAAATGGACCCCATGTGATAGGGTGGGCTACTACCATAAAGAGACATAATAGCCAAAATTCAGGGATTTTAAAAATAAAGCCACCAATGACAGCAAAGATTATAGATAATAATGAATTTTTGCACAACCTAAAATCCAAAAAATTATGTATCAAGCACTTGTTCCACACAAGTTTAAAAACATTATTTTAACTATTATAGCTCTAAATATTATCCTGTCATTACAAATGTTATAAACATTATCTTTCCTGTCACTACAAACCCATAAAGTAGATCTAACCTCATTTTACTGGAGAGAAAAGCAAATTTCAAGGTTAATGGGACTTTGTAACAGAGATCATAAAACTAGCAGGTAGTAAGCCAGAGTTTGAACCTGATTTATAATGTAAACCAGTTCTTTATTTTAACAGTGATCAAGAGTAAAATTTTTGACATCAAAGAGTAGATAAGTGTTAAGGTAGTAATGTATACCTTCTAGCATTATTGTACATAGTCAAATACTATGAAGTAAGCTAATAGAGTGCTGAGCCTCAAAGTGCTAAGATATGACTTGGTATTTGAGAATTCAAAAATGTATGGAAGGAAAAACATGTCCCTAGCAAATAGGGATTTCATCTAATGAAAGATACTTTAAAGAGGTGGAAAATGGTTAGTGATAGGTCTCTCCATTGCTCAGTGCTTAGATCTATAAGGCCAAACTAAAATAAAAACACAGGAAATGTTGTTAGGTCTGGGAGACGTCGGGAGAAGGATGGATGAGCCAAGAGTCGGTGCCTCAAAGTGTTACAGAGCTCTTTTATTATAAAAGTGTTACAGCGCTTCTTCTGGCTACGCCGGCGTAGGGTCACTTCCGAGGAGAGCGACCCCGAGCCGCTGTGTGCACGGCTTTTTATAGGGTGTCTATGCTAATGAGGGATTCAGCAAGCAGGTTTCACAGAAGCCAATAGCGTACGTTATTCGGGGGATTGGGGAAGGTGATTGGGGTGTTTCGGGGTGGTATGAGTCCTGCGGGCAGCTAATGAGAGAGTGAGCCCGCGGGCAGCCTATGGAAGTGTTGGCCCGCGGGCACCCTATGGGAGTGCGGTGACTTCACTCTTGACCAGGAGACCAAGGCAGGGAAATTGGAACCTAAAGGTCTCAGAAAATAGAAACTTAAGGAAACAGGAACTCAACTGGGGTCTTATCAGGAACTAAGCAGGCAGGCAAGGGAAACAGGAACTCAACTGGGGTCTTATCAGGAACTAAGCAGACAAGCACTAGTCATCCGTAACTATGCAAGCATATATATATATATATATATATATATATATATATATGCCATATATATATATGTAGCATATATATAGCATATATATATATGCCATATATATATGTAGCGTATATATAGCATATATATATATATATATATATATATATATATATATATATATAATCACTCCTAACAATGTAATGATGCGGAATCAGTGTCTTCTACCAAGTGACTACATAATTGAGTAGTTAATTGCTAAAGAAGACACGTTGCAGTTTTTTTTTTCTTTTTCAGATTTGTGAGGGAGAAAGACTGGGCATGATGGTGCACACCTGTAATCCCAGCTCTTGGGAGGCTGTAAACAGGTGGATCATTTCGAGTCTGATCTAGTAGTGAGACTCTGAACACTCTGTAGACCCTTCCCTAAAATACAAAAAAACAAAGACACATTTGTGATGTCTATGTTTGTTCTTTGCCAGCATGCATGTAGGGATTCATCTTGGTCTGCTACAACCATTTGGTTTTTTTGTTTATTTGTTTCTTTTTGTGGGACTGGGGATTGAACTCAGGCCCTTGTGCTCGCCAGGCACTTGTTCTACTGAGCTATCTCTGAAACCCCTGGCTACAACCATTTGAGTTATAACTGCCACAATTGAGGCTAAGTAACTTTTGTGTGCTTTTCCCTTCTATTTTCCCAGTGTATTCTAAATATGACAAGACTATTACAGCAGCATATGGAGCTTTATGACTCAGACTCTGGCACTGTCAGTCCCGGGAATGTTCTTGAAATAAAACAGGTGAATCAGCTTATCAAATACAAAAACCTTCTCCTTCAGATCCAAATTGTGGGCCTCCATCTGTCTTGCAGCCACCTAGTACACTCTTATGCACAAATCTCCTGCAATGAATTGCACTCTATGCAATCCTAGATCTATCTGCCCCTTTCTTCTGTTTCACAACACCTAGCAGCCAGTGCTCACACTATTCCAGTGTAAGAAGTAAGTCTAGGCTTGCAGCAGCTTGAATCTCAGAGCTGGTCCAAGGGTGACTATACAAGTTAAGTATACAAGTAAAAAATCCTTGCTCTAGCTCCACAGGATATAATTTGGGGCTATGCTTAGCCCATGCTGTTTTAGATTTCAGAGGTTGAAAGTAACAGGCAAGAAATTACTTAGTTGTACAAATACTGTGTATTCTATTGTGTAAACGTAATACACAAACACACATCATACATAATATGAGGTAAATGAGCTACACCTGGCAGGGTACAGTCATCCCTAGTTTACACTTAAGCAAGGTCATTCCCATATTGTTTTAGCATGTGTTTGCAAAACCAGATTATTACAATTTAATCAGAAGTTATGCCTTAAAGGCTATACTTGCTCAAAATTATATCTAATTATATATCTTCTGGTGTGTACCATCTGAGGCTTCCCATCTTGTTTGATTTAATTAAGTGATGGCTTCGGCTGGCTGTTCCATCAGTCTGAAACCAGTACTCACATTTGCCGAAGTGGTATTTGTGGAAGGCAGAGTCAAATGTCCACAAAAATCCATAACTTTTAATTATGTTTAAAGAGTCCTTTAAAAAATAATGTCCAGCGTTAAGGCTTAGTGACACAGCATGTGTTTAGCATGGCTGAAGCCCTGGGTTCAATCCTCAGTATTTATCCCATACACACACACACACACACACACACACATACACACACACAAGCACACAAAAAAGAAAAAAATATATATGCTATGACTTGACAGTAAAAATAATCAACTATTGGTGAAAATTTTTAAAGATAAATATTCCTTTCAAATAAGATGGGTAGATTTATTGCTGAACCCAAGTCCAAAATGTAAGGCTCATAGAAACCTTCAGGGAAGGCTTTCTCACACTGTTATGGTTTGTGTCTAGTTGTTCTCCCGAAGCCTCATGCAGTCATGGGGCGGGGACTTCTAGTGTTTGAGACTTGCCTGATGATCCACTGGGGTTATGGGTGATCCACTATGTTTTAGCACTTCTGGGATTATGGGTGTCAGTGCTACACCCAACCTGGGGCTGATAGTCTGAATGTAACATAGGAGAGACAGAGAGACACTCTCTTCTGTTGCCATTATTGCTGTTCCAATGCCATGAACTGCTGCTCTTGCCCATGTGCCAGTCTGACTTGGAGCTGGCCAAGTATGGACTGAAACCTCCAGTAACTGTGAACTAAATAAATCTTTCCTTCCTTCATTTTGGGTGTCAAGTATTTGTCCCAGCAACGAGAGAAGAGTAACTGAAACACACACATCCACCTAAAATGACTACTCTTTTAATATTTTCCACATATTCTTAAACTTGTTCTGTAAGATCATTTGCAGAGAAAGGAAAGTTGAGGGCAAAATAAGCATAAAAATTTATGAAATGTAAAATGTGCTGTGGCATTAAAGTTTCTAGAAGAGGAGATCATTGTGTACCCAAGTGTCTATCGTCCTTTGTATCTGTTTTAGTATGCTATGCAAGGAATGCAAAACCTTTCCAAATTAATTTGATACTAATTTGAAGGTCTAGGTATAGATCTGTAAGAATTACTAATCGCAGGGAAATACTTTTCTCTGAAGCAAATGTGTTATATTTACTCCTACTCAGCAGGAAATTGCTCTTTACCTTCCAGCGTGTTTATGGCTGATGGGTTGCTCGCTCCATTTCCACTGTTCATTCAACCATCTCCGTGTCTTTTTCTGAGAAGTACTTTTCTCCACTTAGCTTGCAGCTGTTTTCTCTTTATGACTCTGGGCCAAAGGAAAAATGACCAAGGTTATTGTGTCTTTGGAAACTTTAAAGAGCCAATTTAATTCTTATCATTAAAATCATATGGAGGGAGCCGGGCGTGGTGGCGCACGCCTGTAATCCCAGCACTCGGGAGGCTGAGGCAGGAGGATCGGTGTGAGTTCGAGACCAGCCTGGGCTACAAAAGTGAGCTCAAGGCCAGCCTCAACTGCATAGTGAGACCCTGTCTCAAAAAAGACAAAAAAAAAAATCATATGGAGAGCTGGGTGTAGTAGCACACATCTGTAATCTCAGCACTGGGGATGCTGAGGCAAGAGTATTAAGATGAACTCAAGAACAGCCTAGGCTACATAAGTGAGTTTAAGGCTGGCCTGCACTACATAGTGAGAACTGGTCTCCAAAGCAAGCAAAATAGACAGAAAGAAAGAATGAATGTAGGTAGCTGGGCACAAAGTAGTGTTCACATCCACCAAAACTGGGAGCAGGGTTCAATTTATTGTTTGGTTGATTTATACAAGTATATACCTAAGAAGTTTGAATAGACTCAAAGTGATAGAGAAATATCAATAATCTCAATAACAATAAATTCAAAGGTGTTGTGCGTGACTAGCACAAAAATTCTCAAAGCATAATTGAATTGCAACCTTACATATAGATGTATGAGTTTAACACAAATCAATAAAACATTGTGCATGAATCAATGTGTTATATGGCATTCACAATCAACAGTATTTTTAAAATATTTATGCTAAAAACACACATACTTTTCCTTCCTCTGGAAAGCTTACCAATAAACATTTACCAATTCATCTCTGGCTGTAGTACTTTCTGTCACGTTGAGATTTGCGTGTATTTTCCTTAATGCCTATGTAAGTTGAACATATTCTCCAAAGTTTATTGGCCTTGAGAATATATTCTCTGAATGGAAGCTGTGTAAGACCTTTCTGGTGTGCTTTTGTTAGTTTATACTGATTATTTATATGAATCATTTATTAAATGTATGTATTGCAAATGTCTCCTCCAGCAAGGCACTTGCCTTCTCATTCTCTTCAAGGAGCTTTTTTTTTTTTTTTTTTTTTTTTTTTTTTTTTTTTTTTTTTTTTTTTTTTTTTTTTTTTTTTTTTTTTTTTTTTTTTTTTTTTTTTTTTTTTTTTTTTTTTTTTTTTTTTTTTTTTTTTTTTTT